>CANUEP010025903.1:0-41008 GCA_947857235.1 Jatropha podagrica
AGCTATAAGGATGTCCCTCAGGCGTAATAAGGCTGATGTGTCTAGGCTTGAGTAATGGAGTAATAAGGGTGAATTCTGTAAATATTATTTATTTGAATGGGTCTTGTGGTTGAGATTTTTAGAGTGATCTGTTCACTTACTAGTGATATTGTCCACTATTTCTTCCTATTTTTAGGCAACTTATGTTACTACTCTTCCTATTTTAAGTGGCGTGTATATTGTAAGTTTGATACAATGGAGATTATATTCTATTAAAACTTTCTCTTTTCTACTTTGTTATCTCTAGAGTGCCCAAAATAAATTGATGCCTGTGAACCGAGGCTGTAAACTCATTGCTTCTTCACACCACCTACAAAAAATACAAAGAAGTTCTCTATAACTCTATAATCCATTACACATTAAAGGTTAAAGAAATGCAGGAAGATGAGGCTAGGATCTTGCTAGGCTTCCCTCCCGAGTCTCGCCCTATAATATCTGAGGTAACATTACACCTCAATCGAATTCTCGAGCTCTATTAATTTGTTTATTTATTCTTTCTTTTTAGGTTAGACTCAGTCTTTGAAGTCATTTCGTTTTGATCATTTGAATCGATTAGTAGCCATGATTATTTGTGAATTCATTATTGGAATTGATGTTTGATTTTGCTATCAAATTGAATTATAGGTTAAAGCTGCTTATAAAAAGGAGGTATGGGAGTCTCATCCTGACCTCTTTCCCAGTCACGAAAAGTCTTTAAAAGTTCTTCCACGTGTGCAAATTTCCTGTTGCTGGAATCCACAAGACTTGGTTGATTTCAGTTTCTTCCTCAAGATTAATGCAGGCTCTCTTAAGTAAGCTTGAGCTGATTAGCCAAACTATAGTAAAAGTTGATTTTTTTTGCAATCCAGAAGTAAATTAGGAGGGAAAAAAAGCAACCAAAGAATTGTAAAACATAAAATGATATATTCACCAAAATCAAGGCAGATCTCAACAGTGGGAAAGAAAACAGAGCAAGATGACCAGTTTGATGACTCACCATTTCTAAAATCTATAAAAATTTCAATATCTTAGCATTAAACTCAAAATTGCAAGTTTATCTAATAAGTTTTATTGTCCATTTTGGAGTTTGCAAACCATGATGTTAGAGCATGATTTTTTTATCTATATATAACAAATGAAGATAGTAGAGAATTACCAGACAGTAGGTAAGTGTAAGCTTCTGAAATCTACAGTAACACTATAAGAAAAACACATTTTAGTAATGGATATTTAGTAACGGACTTTATCCATTGCTAATTAGCCATGAATTTGCTATGGATTAGAAAGGGATAGGAAGTCGGTTCAATTGTTAGCAAGGGATTTTTAGCTTTGCAATGGCATGGCAATGGATTAGCAATGGATCATTAGCAAGGGAATATAATCCCTTGCTAAATTAGACGGAAATTTTGGCACCCGAATTAGCTAGGGCTTAGTCACCGATTAGCAAAGTATGTTAGCAATGAATGTTGTATCCGTTGCTAATAGTCATAGAAAATTTTGGCACCAATATTAGCCAAGCTTAGCAACAGAGTAGCAACGGATATTAGTAAAGGAAGTGTTATCCCCTGCTAAATGTCATGGGAAATTTTGGTAGCAGTATTAGATAGGGCTTAGCAATGGATTACCAATAGAAATTGGAAACAGATGTGTTATCCCTTGCTACTTTTGTAGGAAATTTTGATCCAACTATTAGCAATACTTTAGCAACTGATTAGGAACAGATTTTAGCAAGGGATATTAAATCCGTTACTAATTTAAATAACTGATTCAGACACAATAGTTTGTCAATAATTTTTAATATCTTGTTATGTTTATTCGTAACTAAATATTTTGTTGTTTAAAAGGAAAATATTTATCTTTATTACATAATTAGATATTTCTCAATTAAAAGATAAATCTTAGTAGTTTATTGTTAAATGCTTAGCTTTATATATTTAGGGTCCTCCTGGAATTGGTGAAACTACAAGTATATAGACTCTTCTATATGAGCTTTTGGGACCCAATTATAGGAAGGTTGTTCTAAAGCCGAATGCCGGTAAGTGGGTTTGTAAATTTTATGGCATTTAATCTTTAAATATTTTTCTTTTATCACTAGCTAGCTATTAATCGTGTATGCTATTAATTTTGTAATGTTTGCCAAAGGTAATATTACGAAACTTGTTTTGTTAATAATTTTAATTTTGAAATAATTAAATAGATACTGTTCATTTAATTTAAGTTTGTTTTATCAAATTTAAGTGCAAGTAGATGATCTGTAAACAAACGCCTCACCATACAAAGACTATTATCAGGTTTATCAATAGCCCCTGCCGGTATCGTTTGTTGCAATTGCATCGCCTCCATCTCATCATTGGAAAGAGAAAGAGAGGCCATAGGCACATCCATCTGCTCTTTGTCGTTGCCGATCGCCATTCGTTAGAAAAAGAAACATGCACTAGGGCAAATACATCAGCAACTACTTTCCTATGTGTTTTTTAGTTTATCACAGAGGTTATCATAAATTTAAAAAAAAAAAAAAAAGATGTTTGAGAGGATAATATATTCAACGTGACGAGCTAAGTTATCCGCACTATGTTTTTTTTATTAGATAAGCATTTTTATTTTTATTAAACAGTTTTATAATTGATGTATTTCTCTTGAATAATATTCATATTGTGATTAGAATAATACCAGAAATATATAATTATATTAATAATATTAAAATATTAATGATAATTAAATAGTGGAATTATAAAACTGTTTCTTCAACTTATAATATTAGTTATCATAATTAAAAATAAAAATAAGTTATATATTATAATATATATTGATATTATTATATGTGATTATACTATTATCAATTAGCCTATTAGTTATAATTAATAATACCATTTCATTATTAATATAAAAGAAATCCTATATATAATGACGTTACTTATAATTATATATGGTTCAATGCATAAATTTATTCTGTAATTTATATAAAAATTCTTATGGCATTCTCAAATTTTACTTTTATCTATTGAACATTTTAATTTAAAAAACTGTATCAATTGAATACTTCAACTTGTAAAAATTATTTTATCAAACACTCAAATTTCTAAAATTGAATCAATTAAATACTTATTTGATAGTTGAAAAATGTGAAAATCATGGTTTCAAATATTATACTAACGAAACCTTATGTGAATATCTTGCACATAAATGCTAAAAATATAAAAGGACGTTACTGCTAGTATAGAAAGGAATACAATATTAGCAAAATTCATAACCTGAGAGGGCATAAGAGGTCACTCGCAAAGTTTAGAATGCTACAAAATTATTAATCCATACTAAAAAGTATATTTATGCATTTGGCCAATTATTAATTCATACTAAAAAGTATATGGGAATATGAATATGTATATAAGTTTAATTAGATCAAATTTAAAACTATGTAGTTTTAACGTAAGAACGTATTTTCCATTTTAAAACATTATATAACTATTGATTAATAATTTCGTTTCCTTGTACGTTTGTAAACAATAACTAAAAATTATATCATAATTTAGCAATATATTTATTACTATAATAATTTTAAAATAATTATTAATAAAAGTATACATTAATGATAAAATAAGTATGAATAAATTTGTAAATGGGCTCGTTCATGAGCTTATTAAACGAACTAACTCACGAACTTATTAAATGAGCTCGTTGTTTACAAACTTGTTCATGAGCCTCTTCAAGAACCTCATAAATGACATAGTTCGCAAGCTGAACAATCGCATGTTCAAGGTTCATTTGTTTACTTAAAGGAGCTTAAAATTCTGTTTAAATTTGGTTTGTTTAGAAAATGAACTTGAATAGAGCAGAGTTTTCATTGAGTCATACTTTGAATAGTTTATAAACAATTTAGTTCATTTACAGCTTTATTTAGCATTTAGTTTTGAGCACAGCCAACAACTACAAAAATAATTAATATTATCGAACAGATTCAATGTTTTAAAATTCATACTTACTTGTTTATACATTATTTTAACTTTATTCTCCAATTTATCTATTTAATAGTTTCATCTTTATTTTTAAAAAATTTCTAAATTTTATAAATTTATTTATCAGGTAATATTAATTTTTGAGACATTTAAATTAGACAAAAAGAATGGATTTTAAAGAATAAAAGTTAGAAAGAAGATATTTTGATATTGAACGTTGTACGCTCAACCATTGGCTTATTTTTACTCGTGGTCTCTGTAGTATAGAGGGTGCTGCTTCATTGTCTCTAAATATCAATTCGTCACTTAAAAGTACACAAATTTTAATTTTAATAATAAAAAAAAGTCAATTTACTAGTTTTCCAATCGAGAGCCGGTAAACCTGTCTCTTTCTCTCTCACACATGCTCTCTCTCTTGCCCCCTAACTCCCTCTCTCCCTAGATCCTTTCTCATCTTAAACCTTAAATTGCCATAAACGTTGAACTTTACAAATCGACTCCCGTCTCATCTCAATCTTGCATAAGATTCGCCCCTCTTCTCTGTTTCGATAATGAATGACGACTTCAATGGTAGCACATTTTCAAGCTCTTCAGCATACGTAATAAATGGAAGATACTATTATTATGGGCAAGAAGCCATTTTGAAAACAAATTAGAGAGGAAATCATCTTGGAAAATAATTCTTGGATTGTAGTAATTATAGGGTAGAGAAATAAACAAATGATTCATATTTTTTTATGATTTACTATAGTAAATGTAATTAAAATCTCCCCCTTTTTTTTCTTTGCTTTGCAGACGCCTAGGTGCTGTTGCTTCATGGAGTGGGTGGATCTAGTAGTTGATACCCAATCAAAGCAAGTGACAACTTGTTGACTAAAAAAGATGGATAGGATTGAGAAAGAGAAGAAGCATGTTGAAGCGGGGTATAACAAAAGTGTGTGAGTGTATTATGTGCTTGCATTGTGTGTTGCTATATTGGTTGTATTATGGATTATATAGTTGGCAATATTTGTAATTAAAGGGACTTTTATTACGTGTTGGGATGTAGTTTTTGGCTTGAAATGCAACTAGTTGTTTAAGAAAGGATTTGTGTTTGCTGTAAGTATTGTTAGTTTAAGGAATAAAATATTTATAAAATGAACATTTACATTTCCAAATGTATATAATATATCTATACTTTGATAAGAAATGTTCCTTTTACTATCCACTTTAAAATTTTGAAATGGACCATTTGTTCTTTGGATGCATGTTTTGACATTATTTGCTATGTACTGTAACAGGAAGTATAATAAAAAAAATTTAAAAAGAAGGCAAAGATCCAAAGAAATCATCTATATATAATAAAAATAATTTCATATATATTTTGATCACATCTAGTTACAATGCTATGACCTGTGTTGTTTCTTTTATTAAAAAAAAAAGCAAAATAAGAATTTGTACTAGTCACAATCTGAATGATTCAAAAATGAAACAATGAAAAGTACTTATGTTTCATTTTTGAAAAACAAAAAAGAATGCAATTGTCATAGGCTCATAGCGTTACTGTCAAATCATTAGTTCACAATTGGTGGCCTTCTAAATAGTCAAACAAATGAGAATATGTTCTTGATTCCATAATTCCTACAAGGCTCTTTAAACTCTTATTGAACTTTGAAAAGCTAGCCAACCTTAAAGGTGGGTTCCTCATATCCTTATTTGCATTAAAGGTAGAAAACCTAACTCTGCCCTCCTCATCAAAATCTGACTCAATATGAAGCTCATCAGAGTGAGCATACTCTTAATCATCATCATCATCATCATTTATGCCTACACCACTACCCTTAAACCTACCTATATTAGGATAATTGTATGACTGCCTTTCATTAACCACCATGTTGAAATAATCATTTCCCTCCACTACATTACATCCTCATCCGTTAATTCTCCATCTGCACCCTCATTCCCCTCTACACAAAAAGTTGCATCTTCATTACCCACATCTCTACCCTCAGCCCCTTCTCCACCCCACCTGCATTCTTGTCTCCACTCTTATCCTCTACTACATCTCCATCACCTAACCTCCCCTCAATAGTAGCATTCTAACCTATATCACCTACACTTCCTTTAATAATAAATTTGAAGTTCTCATAAAATTCTAATGACCCTAAATCCATAGTATCCCTATCATCAATATGATTTGTATTTTGAATATCTAATTGGCCCACTTGTCTACCCCATGGCATTACTTGTACCCTCTTCTACAATCTTTTCAATTACCACATTAGGATCATTTACTAAGTCCTCTACACCTAGGTATTCAATACACAAATCAATAGTCCTAACATCACTCCCAGACAGTGACATCTTATAGACATCACAATCCCTTTCTAATAATCTAAACCCATCTACATAATCCTTCCCAAGTTCCCTCGACGGTATCTCGCAACATCCTCAATCCCCTTCTTTTGCAACATTTTATCTAACCTAACCAAAGACATTGCATCTATATTTCATGATTCTAATTGTGTTACTTCTCCATTAAAATGCCTCCATTGCCCAATCCGACCCCATGGTGGACAACAATATCATAATCTAATTCTGGAAAACCCGTTCAATATAGAGCACATTCAATTAACTCAGTCACTTTCCAATAATCCACAACACACAAGCAACTCATAAGCAATCA
Source organism: Jatropha podagrica (assembly GCA_947857235.1). Classification (NCBI taxonomy): domain Eukaryota; kingdom Viridiplantae; phylum Streptophyta; class Magnoliopsida; order Malpighiales; family Euphorbiaceae; genus Jatropha; species Jatropha podagrica. The sequence continues at coordinate 6,637 of CANUEP010025903.1, forward strand.
ATAAGCAATGAGCAAGTCTTGTAATAAATAACAATGACAGTCTTGTTTTTATGAACCCTAACCTTTTGTATTATTAAAAATGTTAATTATTTAATAAAAATTCCCTAAGCCTTACATATATTTTACTATAATAGTAAAAGCCCCAAAATATTTAACTCGTTTCCATACCATATCATTCAATTATTTTGTAAAAGCCATAATAACTAAAGCAAAAACCCCACCATTAAGTCATTAATTGTTTTCAAGAACACAAACAAAACCCTAACCTTAAGTAGTAATTATAAAGGTATAAATAGAACAAAATAAGACCCATTAACCTATAATAGTCATATCCATAGCACAAAGAAACAATATGGATTGTAAGAACACCATTAATAAAATAAAGGCTTGGGAAACGAATCTTACCATTAGGTCTTGGCACCATTCTAAAAAAAGAAGTCCTAACTCGGCTTTTAGACCCCACTTTCTTATTCTCTTCCACAAAATTCAATGCTTTGGACTCTTCTACATAGTTCTTCTTCTTTGAAATGTTGATTTTTTTATTTATGTAAAGAGAGTGAGTGTCGAGAGATTTTCCATATTCATTTTTGAGAGTCAAATTTTTTTGGACTCTTAAGTTTCCTTTTGAAAAATCAACGCGATGGGCAGGACAGAGGAAGTTAGGGTTAGGAAAGAGAGCACGTGAGAGAGATAGAGAGGTTTTTAGTGGAACATATGACGTAGAATTAGACTACTTATTTTTTTGCTAACATAGTAATGGCATATTAGCTTTTTATAGGCTCCTAATTGGAAACCTGAGAAATTAGCTTTTTTGTTACTAAAATTAAAATTTGTATACTCTTAAGTGATGAATTGATGTTTACGAACAATTAAGCAATACTCTCTATGCTAAAGGGACTGCAAGAAAAATAAGTCCTTGATTATTCAAATGATACTTTGCTATTGAACCCCTATGCATAAATCTTAAATATCTTTCCGGACGATTTTTCTACTGATTTTTCGGGAGGTATGCAGAATTTTAAAACTAAAAAATCTAACTTATATAAATACCCTTAACATAACTATACGTTATATAGCTATCTATAGTTGTTTGGAGGATTAGTTTAGAAATTTTGATGAAATTTTTGAAAAAAAAATAAAAAAAAAATGTGTTGGAACTGCCATTTCTAATTGGTTGTTAAAATCTTCGGTTCTGGCTAATTCTCAAAATCACTGATTCACAGTTCTAAAAAATTTAAAATCGGAACTGAATTGCGACCTACCAATTCTGGTTCCGATTCTAAAAATCGGAATTTGGCCACCCTAGTTTGGACAATAAAATAATAGTTAAAATATTTATTCTATAAGGATTTGTATTTGCAAGCAAACATATAAAATGATATATAATATAAGTTTAGTGAGGAAGACATAAGCACCATTTTTCTTAAAAAAAGACGTGAGATTGCAAATTCTTTTCTTTTCAGGGTTGAGGAAAAAGACGTGAGATTGAATAGCTTGTAGTCATCCCTTCTCTCAAGGTGTCAAATGCAAGTAGGTGTAGCCAATAAAAATTGAAAGAATGTGAAGTTTAAAGTGAAAAAAAAAAAAACCTAAAATACAATATAATTTTAAAAATATATATGACAATAATGTTATAACATAAAATATTTAATTTAATTATTTATATAGGCAAATAAAAAATTATGATTTTAATCGATAAATTTTTATTGCGCTAATTATTTATTTTATCAAATATTTATTATTTGATTATGCTTTAAAGTTTGTGCTAATTATGATTATTATTATTATTATTATTATTATTTACAATATTATTGATTATTATATGTCTCGAGGTTTATGTCTTTATATTTATTGCAAATTAATTATATTTATAAAATTTTAAAGCATTTTAGAATTCTATTTGACATAATTTAACTTTTCTAATCTAACGAAACTAGCAAATTTTATCAATTCTACTTGACACTTTGTAGACAAAAGATATATATACACACACTCTATAGACTAAACAATAAATTTTGCATTAAAAACTGTGGATAAAATTAGTGCACTGTTAATCTTGACAATTTATCTTTTATTAGTCATATATTCATGTGATGCATGAAATATACAATTTATACTTTTCGTAATCAATTTGAATGAGAACTGATACAATTATTTACTTTTTCTTTATGAAATTCTCATATGTTCGATTGAAATAATTATTAATATTAATTTTTTATAATTAAATAAGATATAAGAAGATTTTATTGTGATGCAATAGATTTTAATGAATATTATATTTTTCATTAGAAAACCACATTATTGTAATTTCATTATTTAATTAATGTTTATTAATTATAACTTCATTAGCTTGCAACTCAATTATTTAAGTTCCATTAACTTAATGTTTATCAATGAAGAAAAAAAAAATAATGCCACATCATCATTTCTATACCTTAATATGTTGCCACGTCATGTTTATATACTCTAATTGCCATATCAACATCCATGCTTTATAAATTATAGATTTATATATTGATGTCAGGTAGAATCGTTCTACTAAAAAGAGTTAAATACACCCAACTCGACAATCATTCATATCATACACTCCCAAAGGTTCTGCAGATGGCCCTTCATTCACTTGCTTCATTTCCTCATTGCACTTCGATTACCAAACTTCCACAAACTACACGTAGTAGAACTCTCATGCTTCTTCAATCACCAAATAATGAAAATTTTCGTAGCCCAGTTAGATGTGTTGCTGCTCCAAATATTGCCAATCAAAATCTTGTCAGACGATCGGCAAATTACCAACCTTCCATTTGGGATTATAATTTTGTGCAATCACTAACTAGTGAATATAAGGTATATATAGTGTTCTTTGTCTGGCTTTTCTTTTTCCTTAAATTTTCCTTGAATAGATAGTTCTGATTGAAGTTTGAATTCAAGAACTCGGACTCTTGGATAATACTGAGTTACTCTTAACTCTATTAGGCTAAATCTCATTCTTCATTGCCTGCTCATTATCCATTTGATTTTTTTTATATTTCTAACTTAGTTTATTCTTCTGATACAGGGAGAGATGTACGCAAAACGAATTAGCAAGCTGAAGGAAGATGTGAGGTTGATACTTAACCAAGCCATGAATACTCTGGATCAACTCGAACTAATCGATACCTTGCAAAGGCTTGGATTAGCTTATCACTTTGAGCATGAAATAAACAGAATCTTGATTGGTATTTATCGTCATAATTGCGACAATACTCAAATAAAACAGTGTTTATATGCTACTTCGCTTAAGTTTAGACTCCTAAGACAACATGGGTGTAAAATACCTGAAGGTAACTAATCAACAAATAAACATGCACTTATATTAGATATAAGTATTTCATTAACGAGACAAAGTAAAATTGCAGAGATCTTCAGTAGTTTTCAAGACGAAAAAGGAAATTTCAAAACAAGCTTATGTGAGGATATTGAGGGAATTCTTTCTTTATACGAGGCATCATATCTTTCGGAGGAAGGGGAGAATGTCTTGCAAGTTGCAAGAGAGTTTGCAACTAATTGCCTGAACAAGTATGTTGAACAACACAAAGACCAATATTTATCCATCTTAATAACTCATGCATTGGAGCTCCCACTGCATTGGAGAATGCTAAGGTTGGAGGCCAGATGGTTCATCGATGTATACGAAAGAAAACAAGGGATGAATCCTCTTCTGTTAGATCTTGCTAAATTGGATTTCAATCACGTCCAGGCTACCCACCAAGATGATCTAAAATACGTGTCAAGGTACGTTTATTTCATATGTATTCACCAAAATTAAAGTATAAAAAATAATAATAATAATAATACAACCATTTATAAGTTAATGGGTGTTGGATTAACTAACTCGATTCAGTTAGAATTTTTACTAAATTGAAATAATCAAATTCTTTTTAGAAAGGAAATCAAACAAATTTAAATTCATACAAAACTATAACTTCTTCTTTTTTTTTTTTTTTTTAAAAAAAATATGATATCCATAATGGTATATATGTTTTGTTGGAACCATGTAAAGTTGGTGGAAGAACACAGGTCTAGGAGAAAAGTTGAGTTTTGCAAGAGACAGATTAATGGAGAACTTCTTTTGGACTGTGGGGGTGATTTTCGAGCCACAGTTTGGATATTGCAGGAGAATGTTGACAAAGGTTAATGCTCTAATCACAACAATTGATGATGTCTATGACGTGTATGGCACCTTGGATGAACTTGAATTGTTCACTGATGCTGTCGAAAGGTTGGTGGTTGGTTAATGACATTACTATTTAAGATAAAGTAATTTATTTTATTTTTTTCATTATCTTCATCTATTTGAATAAACCAATAATATTAAAACTTACTATCGCCATTCGAGAAGAGCTTAGCTGTATAAAGGATAAGGGATCGTCTGCTGTTCAGTCGACATGGAGTCTGATGCTCCGGTGGTTATTAATGCTTTGAATAATAGAGCATACTCAGATTGGTCCTCTTTTGGTATTTTAATTCAATAATGTAAATCTTTTTTATCTGACATAGAGAGTATTAGGTGTAATTTTGTATATCAGTCTATGAATGTGGTTGCCTATCGTCTAGCATGGAAGCCTATTCCGCGTCAGGCTTGGGAGTCCGGGAATCTGTCCCACCTCCTTCTATTCTTTTAAAATTTGACTTTGTAAACAAAAAATAAAGCTTTTATGGTATGATTTCAGATGGGATGTCAATGCAACAGAGGAACTTCCAGACTACATGAAGATATGTTTCCTATCCCTCCATAACTCTATAAATGAAATAGCTTACGATGCCCTCATGGAGCAAGGATTTCATATTATTCCTTACTTAAAGAAAGCTGTAAGTGTTTTTTTTTTATCAGCAACAAAAATATTATATATCGTTATTGAAATAAAATCCAGGAAAAAAAAAAAAAAAAACTTAACAAACACAGGCATCTACACTCAAGCCATCAGGTTTTCGCCAACAAAACCAAATCTAGCTCATGAATGTTAAGCTAAAAAACCTCATAAGAAAATTGAAGTGTTGATGAAAACGACCCTTTACTCGGATCAGGACGGGCTTGAAACTCGCTGAGCTGTGATTGAAGGAAAATCTTCTGGTCCGGTTCATATGTTAATTCCACTCTAAATGAGCCTTGAATTTAATTAAAACAACCATGTGTTCAATTAATAGGCCACCCTTACGTTACTTTGTTTCCTAGAAATCATAACATCAGTCTTATGTTTTGTTCATGTATTGATAACAATTTGCTTTGATCGCATTAACATGTTGTAAATTCTACAGTGGGCAGATATATGCAAATCTTACTTATTGGAGGCCAAATGGTATTACAATGGATATACGCCAACACTACAAGAATACATCGACAACGCATGGATTTCTATATCAGCTCCTGTTATATTAGTTCATGGTTATTTTCTTTTAAGAACTCCGATAACAACTGTTGCCTTGAAAACCTTGAACGAATATCCCTATATAATTCGCTGGTCATCCATGATTCTTAGACTTGCAGATGATCTTGGAACATCCTCGGTATGGAAGCTAGCTAGTTTACTCAAATCTTGATCTTACCTTCTTCTTTCGAATTGTTATAATTATTTTCATTATCTTCTCATTATTTATCAGGATGAACTAAAAAGAGGTGATGTTCCGAAATCAATTCAATGTTACATGCATGAAACTGGAGCTTCAGAAGTAAAAGCCCGTGAGCATATCCGAGATTTAATCTGTGAAATATGGAAAAAGATGAATAAAGAAAGAGTTGCTGATTCTATATTTTCAAAAACTTTTATTGGCATAGCAATTAATCTAGCGAGGATGGCACAGTGCATGTACCAACATGGAGATGGGCATGGCAATCAAGCGGATCGTGAGACTAAGGATCGCGTTTTATCATTACTTGTTGGATCTATTCCTTGTATTCAAAATTTTCCACCTTTTCCAGAATCTCTTATGCATATTGATAAAAATGATATAAAAGTATAGATATGTATCAATGGAGATCCTATGTTTGTTTGGTTAGTCAGAAGTACTATGGAATGTAAGAAGCATAAAGAAGGGGAAAACATATTCATTTTCCTTTTATTTGTTCGGTTACAAAATAATTGAAAAGGAATTTCCTGTTATTTGTTATTTGAGTTCATGAATTTTAATTGTCACAATAAAACATCACAGTGACTTAATTTTTTTAAAAAAGTGACCTATGTATATCTTTTTTACCTGAAAAAAATGATTTAATTCTTTTTTAACCCGAAAAATATTTTCCGTTAATTTATTTTTGTAGGCATTCTAAATTATAAAAAATATTTTTCTACAAATAAGATGTTAAAATTTCCCTTCAAGTGACAACTGGGTAGACTAGCTAGATCTAAGTGAATCTAAAATGGTTATCTTGGGTAAAGACAAGACAAATCCTGGCCACTCGTGCCAGAGGCGAATTGAACTTCTATGCAGGGGAAAACAATATGAAAGTGCCATAACTCTTAATCTCACTTGGTTTCATAAAAAAAGAGAGACGAATGAAGGAAAACAATTGATTCTCAACGCTTTGATATTACTGAGGAAGGAAAACAAAACACTAAGAATAGTAATTTGCTTGGGGGCGAATGATATTAACTTCACTTCTTTTGATTAAAATTGCAAAAGCTAGATGGAGTGAAACGAGAGGGAAAAGGAAGGAAAGGAGTGGAATTATCTCTCTTTTTCTTCAACATCTATTTTTTATTTTCTCACTTACTTCTCTCTCTCCCACTTTTTTTCTTTTTGGATTAGTAGCCCATGATCCATTAATCCGGACCCTATCCTACATTAACTCATCATGTATCCAAGGCAACTCCAATAATTGTAGATCCAACGAGCCAAACCAAACCAGTAGTTGATCACACAAACATCTCGTGGAACGCAAAACAACAGTGATTTGTGTTCAATGGCTAACCTTGTAAAGTTTCTAATAAAGATATTTACCCTTGTGGATAATCATCTTCTAGCAAGTTTCAATTGCGTGGAATGCTTGGTCCTATCATTTTTTTTATCGATATTCGGACTTTATTATAAGAAACCGTCTAAATTTAATAATAGTTAAAGTTTTTCGTACCTCTTTTTATATGCATTTAATGAAAATTGAATTCAATAACTCTTTCCATATACTTAGTCTATATTATTAACTGAGTCACGATCTATACATTATACTTTTAACTTTTAATGCATAGGATTATGAGCGGATTAGTGATTTATTATTCTGACAATAAATAACAAATTTTAAAAAATAAACATACACAAATCTTTTTAGAAAATAAAAAAGAGAAAATATTTTAATTTAATTAGAAATCTTCATAATAAAAATAACAAATATTTAAACTAATTAGAAATCCAACGATCTTTATATAAAAAAAATAATTTTTACTCAATTAAAATATTTGAACCAAATTAGAAACTAAATATTAACTAAAGAAAAATACAATTAGAAATCTTAATATTAACTCAATTATCATAACTTTTACAAAAAGAATAAAAAAGTATTAATTTTAAAATTTAAAAAATCAATTAAATTGCTTGCCTTTTCTTCTCTTTTATAATCTCAAAAGCAAAAGATAATGCCTTGTTAATGCCATTTGCATTTAGGCAATTAAGGTTGAATTTAATCTTCGATAACAAGAATTAAAAAAAAAAAAAAAAAAAAGATAGTTGTAGAATTTAATGTAAGCTTTTCATACTAAACAATAAAGTACAATATATTTGTATAATTATTAAATAATCAAAAAGATTAAAAAATTCTCAATTGCATCGAAAATAACATAATCTGCCTCAACATAAAACAAGAAATGAACTCATTTTCATATTATAAAACAATTTTGTCCTTTCCCCTACATGCAAAAACTATAAATAATGAGCCAATTCTTTTTCTTGTTGCCGGAATTTCTTTCAGTCGTCAGAATCATCACCAGATGATCAGTAGCGTCAAATTGAACGGTTAACGTTGCCTTTTGTTTTCTTTATTTTACATTTTGGCTTCAATTGGTAATTAAAGCCTTGATTTTTGAGAACCCTTTTTGGTCAGATTGTTTCGATTTTGATCTTTCAAAAGGAGCCCTTTCTTTATAATCCATAAAACAGAGAAGAAAAACCCTAAAAGAGTATTATTTTTAGAGCTACATGGATAACAGATTTTGAAAATTTTGGTCCTATTAATTCAGAAATGAGATGGACACGAGTTTTGAACTGTTTGCTGCTAAATTTTTGTGAATCTTTTTTGGTATCCGATGTCTATAGGGAAGGGAATAGACTAGCTGATTTCATAGCACAATTAACTCTTTGAATTATTTTAGAAGATCAAATTTGGATGAAGGAGGTTTCTCCGTCTATCGATTCCATTGTGTTAGATGATAAATGTGCTTTGACTTAATGAAATCTGGAATGTTTATTGAAAAAGAGGGGGGTGGTTGATTTTTGGGCATTATCTGAAGGTGCAACCATGTAACCCACAATTTCATTCTTTGGATGAGGGTTTGTCACCAATGGTTTATATGGGTTAGGTTTCCGGACATGCCATTGCACTTTTACAGTAAAAGAATTTTAAGACATATGGGTAATCTCATTGGGAAGTTGGTGCGCATTGACTACAATACTAAAAATATTAGTAGATGCAAGTTTGCAAGGGTGGCAGTGGAAGTTAACCTACAGAAACCCTTACTAACTAAGCTTTTCATTGATGATCATATGCAAAAAGTAGAGTATGAAGGCCTCCCAGAAATCTATTTTCGTTGTGGGTGTTTTGGACATTTAAGAGACAATTGCCCCAAAACTACCGGATTGCCTAGGATAGAAGATAACCTGGATCCCCAAATGCAGCATGTAATTAACCAAATGGAAGAGGAATGCTATGGTGAATGGATGCTTGCTCCGGTGATGAGCCATCGTGCAGGGTTGAATAAGGAAACAAAAGGGAGATTAGGGGGTAGGAAACAAGATATGGAAAAGAGAGTTATTGGGTCGAGATTTGGTATCCTTTTGGAAGAGGGAAATGAAGTTTTGCATGAGCATTTTTAGGAAGGAGGTCAAATAGGTTTTGTTGGAAGGAGTGAATTTATGGAAGGTAACAGTAATATAAGGAGGGAATCACGGGATTCAAACAAGGCAGTAGAAATAATGGTTGGGATCCATAACTCACAGAAATTAATAAAATCAAAAGGTAAGAGGCCAGTGGGCTTTGGGCCCTCAACCAGTTATCAAAATGGACCTATTGTTGATTCTCCGCCAGGTATCAACATAGAGCCAATTAAGGACCAAACCCAAGATGATCAAACCCAACATTCTAATATTAACAAAGTTTCTGGAAAGACCAGTTTAGAGTACCAAATTATTCCCACTTCCCTCGATGCAAATCATATTGTGATTCAAGTGACCATCAATGGAGATCGGTATGGGGAGAATGCTAAAAATAATGTTACAAATTCTCATAAACCGATTAAAGAGAGGATGGAAATGGTGGGTAAAGCTAAGAAATTTCCTAATCCTAGGAGGGGTACTCGCATCAAGAAGTAGTTGCCTGCTTTCAAAAAAGAAGCTATCGCAACCTACCTTTGCTGATTTCATTCCGATAGAAGAGGCAATGGAGAGTTTAGTTTCAAAACTTGAACAAAAATCATGCCTGAATCACAGAATGAGGAAGATATAAAAGATATTGTGGGCTTTGGAAACAGACCTAATTGAAACTTTTAGACATTGTGATGAGCAAGGATCTTACCCTTTGTCTACAAACTAAATTCTTTGTTACCTTGCATTTTAAAGCTATGTTTTGGAAATGTCAAGGGGCAGCAAGCAAGAAATTTTTGCAGGTTACTAAAGAATGGGTGGCTTTGTATAAAGTGAATTTCCTTATTCTTATGTATACTAAGATTAGCGGCATTCAAGTAGATAAGCGCATTCAGAAATTAGGGTTTCCTCATTCGCATCGTATGGAAGCCAAAGGTTTTGCAGGAGGTATTTGGGTTTTATGGAAGCAGGACATGAAGGTCAGAATTCTCCGTACCCATTTCCAGTTTATTCACATGGAATTTAAGTACGGATTTGGCAAATATTACTTTGTTACGGCAGTCTATGGAAGTCCCAACCCGTTTTTGTGCAATTTATTATGGGAGGATTTATCCTTAATTCAGCAATCGTTTAATGGGCCTTGGTGTTTAGGAGTTGATTTCAATGCTATTCTTTCTAGTGATGAGAAGAAGGGGACCTCAATCATGCTGAGAAGAAATAATTCCTTTCAAAATTGTTTTGATGCATCTTATCTTATTGATATGGGCTTTGTTGGTCCTAAATTCACATGGAGAAGAGGTTTGTTGTTTCAAAGGCTAGATCATTTTTTGTGTAATGAGGAATGGGAGCATTAGTTCCAAGATTCTGTAGTGACACATCTTCTTCGAGTGAAATCAGACCATAGACCTGACCTATTACTATCTCGTGGTCTGTTAATGGACCTCATAGAGAGCACAGAGATTTTAAATTTCTTAACTACTGGTAAGAAAAGGAGGAGCTTACGAGTTTTGTCACTTCTCATTGGAGCACTAGTCTTGGGTTGGAACAGAAATTGGCCTTTTTAGCAAATAGTTTGGTGAAATGGCACAAGGAAACTAGGGGGAGTGTTGTACCCCGCAAAAGGAGGGTGCTTGCCAGACTTAATGGTGTTCAAAAAGCTATTGAGAATTTTCCTCATGATCATCTAATGGAGTTGGAACATGAGCTACGGGAGGACTTTGAGAAAATTTTGGTTGAAGAAGAATTATTTTGGTATCAAAAATCCAGAGTTAAATGGATTACTTATGGGGATAAGAATACGAAATATTTCCATTCAACTACCTTGCAGAGACAAAGACGTAATAAATTATCATGCTTAAGAATGGTGATGGTGCTTGGTGTATAGATCAGAATATCGTTAAGTGTATGGTAGTGAATTATTTCTCAAACCTTTTTCAAGAAGACAAGCAGCAGAGGTCTCTGGTTTGCACCCCTAATCTTTTTCCAAGTTTATCTTATGATCAGGTGCTTATTGTGTCTCAAGATGTCACAGATGTAAAGATACAGTCAGCGGTCTTTCAAATGGAGCCTTGTAAAGCTCCTGGGATTGATGGTTCTAATGCATTATTTTTCCAAAAGAACTGGAATCTTGTGGGTAGGGATGTGTGCGATTATGTAAAATAGTTATTTAAAGGTGAAGCTACTATGGATAATCTTAATAAAACTCTCTTGGTCCTTATTCCAAAAATAGATAATCCCATGGAAATGAAGCACTTTCGGCCTACCAGCCTTTGTAACACTATTTACAAGATTGTAACCAAGGTAATTACCAATAGATTGAAGCCTTGTATGCAGATTTTAGTGAATGAAGGTCAGTCTAGCTTTGTTCCCGGCAGGCACATTACTGATAATGTGGTTATAGCTCAAGAGATAATCGATTCTATAAGAAGTAAGAGATCGGGCAAAAAGTGGATGGCTGTTAAAGTTGATTTGGAGAAAGCCTATGAAAGGCTTGGGTGGGATTTTATTAATTCTACCTAATTAGATGCGGGCTTATCTCTGCAACTTATTAATATGATCATGAGATGTATTACTTCCAATTCCATTAGTATCCTTTGGAATGGTGAGAAGACCCAATTTTTTAAACCTTCTAGAGGAATTAGGCAAGGAGACCCCCTGTCTCCATACATTTTTGTACTCTACATGGAAAACTATCACATGGGATTATAAAGGCAGTTAACCAAAAGCTTGGATCCCTTGTCAGATTTCTAAGAATGGCCCGAGGGTATCTCACCTTTTCTTCACTAATGACCTACTATTGTTCACTAAAGCCTCTGTGGATTAGATGAAGAATATTCTTAGAGTTTGTGGCCATTTTTTATAGGCATCGGGTGAGAAGGTCAGCTTGGAAAGACTACTTTGTACTGTTCTAATAATGTGCCTGTGGATCTTGCCCAAGCAATTAAGATCACATCTGGTTTCTCCCTTACTAATGATTTTGGAAGGTATCTTGGAGTCCCTTTGCTGCATGAGCAGGTGTCTTGCAAGCACTATAGGTATCTGCTAGATAGAATCAGATTGCATTTATCAGGTTGGAAGTTGAAGCACTTGTCATTTGCCGGAAGAATAACATTGACTAAAGCTATCCTCTTTGTGATTCCGAGTTATGTTATTCAGACTATGAGGTTGTCGATGTTTATTTATAAGGAGATTGAAAGCATTTGTCGTAAATTTATTTGGGGCTATTCTAGTGATCGTAGGGGTGTTCCTCTTGTGGATTGGCACCGTATGTGTCAACCTAAAGAAGCAGGAGGCTTAGGTATTAGAGAAATGGAAACTTTCAATGAAGTCTTTCTAATGAACCTTGCTTCGGGTATTATTAATAGCTCGAATTCTTTGTGGGTACGAATGTTAAGGGCTAAGTACTATAAAGGGTCTAGAATTATTCCAAATTATTTTAGTAAATCAAATGGCTCTTGGTTGTGGCGTAATATCAAAAGAGTTTGGCCTTATATGATGAGTGGGGTGAATTGGGCTTTGGGGGATGGTAGGAGTGCTTGTTTTTAGAGTGATCGGTGGGTTCTAGGTATGGGTCCTCTTTTCCTCATTACGAATACCCATCTTACTGATACTAACCTGATTAGACCCGTTTCAGATTTTGTGACTACTATTGGCCAATGGAAATGGGAAGTTTTTTCACATTTGCTTCCTGCGAATGCTCTTTGTCAGATTGCTGCTGTTTTGGAGCCGAGGCCGGAGGGTGACCCTAATCTTTGCTACTGGGGCTTCTCAGCTAATTGTATGTTTACGGTTAAATTAGCATATTATGCTCTAAAGAACCATAACATAGTGGAGAAAGAGAATAAATGGAAAATCATATGGAGGTGGAAAGGGCCTGAAAGGATTAAGTCTTTTCTTTGGTTGGTGATTCATTGTAGGATTCTTACTAATAAGGAAAGATGTCGAAGACACCTCACCTTAGATGCCACATGCAAGTGTTTTAAAGGAGAGGAGAATATATTGCATATGTTCCATGAATGCTTCTTTTCTAATGGGATTTGGAGAAGTCTTGTTCCAACCATCATACAGGTATGTTTCTTAATATTAATAACATTGAGGAGTGCGTATTAAAGAATATTTCTTGCTTTGATGTTTTGATTAATAAAGTTCCTCGGGGTGTTGTTTTTTGTGTTACTTGCTGGTACCTTTGGAAATTTAGGAATGATCTTGTGTTTAGTAGTGTTTTTGGAGAAGGTCAAAATTATTTTTTCATGATTTGGAGTTTAGCGAGATAGATTAATAAGGTTAACTTGGAGGGGAACCATGTTGAGAGCTCCAACCAGAAGCTTTTGTAGTGGATAGGGTAGAAGCTTCCGAGCCATGGGTGGGTTAAAGTTAATTCAGATGGTTCTTTTGAGGGTAACATAGGGATGGCTAGTGTAGGGGGCCTCATTAGGGACAATAGAGGTACTTGATTAGGAGTTTTTGCAGTAAACCTTGGCCTTAGTTCTATGATCATGTCTGAGTTATAGGGTGTCTTCCTCGATATGGAGCTTGCTTAGAACAAAGGTTACAGGTTGGTGAGGTTTGAAGTTGACAGCTTGGTTGTGTTTAAAATGATTTCAAAACCATCTACTGTTCCGAATGCCTTTTTGGATTTAGTTAATTGTATTAAATATCTCTTAAGGAGGGAGTGGTGTGCTAAAGTCTATCATGTCTACAGGAAAAGTAATCATAGTGCAAATTGGTTGGCGCACTATGGAAATCGCCTACTTTTGGGGATTCATTTCTTTGAAACTCCTCTTAATGGCTTATCGTCTCTTTTGCTCTATGATATTTGCAGAGTGAGCTATCCTAGAACGAATACTATTTAGTTTTGCTCTTGGTTTTATTCCTTTTCTTCAAAAAAAAAAAAAAAAGAGGAGAGTCTTTTAAGAAAATGTAAAATTTAAAGTTTCAATTTTAATTAAATGTAGTAAAATATCAAATATTAAAAAATAAATTATTTGATCAAAAATAAAAAATAAATAATTCAAAGTAACCTCAAACAAACATGACGATGAATTGTTAAAAGAAACGGTGTGAATAACCCTAAAAAAAGGAAATACTAAAAAAAAATGGAAAACAATGAAAAAGAGAGAAGCTAAAAAAAAAAAAAAGAAATCCAAAAAATACACAAAGAACCACGAAATCTATTAGAGCAAAATTTATAATTTATTTTTTAATAAATATATATGATAATGACACATTTAAAAATTTTTATATTTTATTTTTTTAAATATTTTATTTTATTTTGATTAGAAATTAAAATATTTTATTAACGAGAGAGGTAAAAAAGAAAAAAAAATACATTTTTTATGGTTGCAAGAAATGTTGATAGTTTATTTAAAAAGGATAGAATGTTTCTTTTTATGTAATTTTTTTATTAATTTATTAATTTATTTTAAATTTACAATTTATGATATTTGAATAAACTCATCAACTGATAAATATTGGATCCTATCATAATTTTCTTTATAATTTGCATTTATTGATAAATATCTAAATTAATATTTTATGTTTATAATTAACTAAAATTTATTATTGTACTTGTCTTTTTATGAATTTAAATTTCTAACTAATATAATTAGTTATGATATTATTAAATAGTGACTTTTTAATTAACCTGACTATAATAGAGAGTACAGGTCTAAAAAAAATAGTATTTTATTCATCAAATTAGATACAATTTGAAATTAGAGTATTATTGTAACTAAAACTGAAATTTAGGATATTAAAAGAAGAAACTTGAATTTATGATTGAAATGCCAAAAAATTTAATTTTAAAATATCTATTTAAATCTTAATTCTAAAATTTTAGCAGTAAATTTAAGCCATGTAAAAATTAATCGGACCCGTAAATCTATTTGATTTTATTGAAAACCGATTGAAAATCAAGTGGAATTTATTGAACCGGACCAAACCGGTTCGAATTGAACCAGAATGGCCCAGCACATTCTGGAAAATTCTTCTTTTTCCTCTTTCTTTCTTTTCCCTTCTCTTCTTTCTTCTTCACGACAGTCTCTCCTCTCCTCCTTCTCTTTCTTTCCCACCGCCTCTCTCTCTCACCGCCGTCCCTCTCTCCCTGTGCTAGCCACGCCACCGACAGCTCCAGTAGCGCCTCACGCCGGCGACGACACCAGCGACTCTCTCCTCCCCTTCGCTTCATGTCGGCGACGCCACAGTAGCCTTCTTCCTCCTTCGCGTCGCGCCGCCTCAAGCTCCGCCTCCTTCATCTGCGTCGTGCGGTCCGACCACCAGCAGCAGCAGCTTCACCGCTGCTCTCTCCCTTCCGCGCCACCTCAGGCCACCAGCCACGGCTGCACCGCCTGAACTCAGCATCTCAGCCATTGTTTTGTGAATTTTTTGGGGGGCTTTATTGAGTGATTAAGGGTATTAAAAATATCCCTATAAATTTTTAGTTAAACTCCTTAAATTTTAATTTTTGTGAAGCAATTGGTTGATTATTGGGATTGATTTATTGATTGTGATATTGAGTAATGCTTATGTTGGATTTAGCATGTGATGAGTGGAAAATAAATTGTAGGTTTGAGAATAAAATTTATAATAGAATATTTTGTAATAGAATTTAAAAAATTCAATTATTTGAATTATTGGAGATTAATAATTTATTTTATTAAAGTAGTAAATATTTGATTAAATAGAAAGATTTAATTAATAAAAATAATTTAATTGAAATTAGTTAATTAAAGAATTTAGCGATAAATATTAAAATAAAAATATAAAAGTATTTTCAAAAATTGATTAATAAAATATTATGGATTTAATAATGAAATTATTAATATATTGATTTAAATTAAGATATTAAAGTTGGACATTGAATAAAATAAAAATTATGTTATTAAAGGATTATTTTTAGTTATTTAATAAATATGAAAATTTTATTAAGGTTGTTAAAATTAATGAACTAAGTGATTTAGTATAGAAATAAATTTTGTAGTTATGAAGGACCGATTAAAATAAATGAGTTAAATAGTTATTAATTGTTTAGAGATCGTAATTAAATTAAGTAAAAAGAAAGTTATCGGACATATGATTATATTTATATGAAATAAGAATATTACTACTTGTATTATATTTATAATGAATTTAGAATATTTTAAAAGTTGTGATGAGAAATCGGATTAGTTAAGGTTAATAGTTAAATAGTATATAATTTAAATTAGTTTTAATATAGAAATATAGTGTAAATTGTTAAATTGATTTTCTATTTATAATTTTGCGTTGAATAGAGTAATGATCTAATGAATTCTTTCTATATTTTTAAATTCATAGATTATGTGAGTTCGCCTACTGCTTCTCTACATTAGAATCGGAATTAGGATTTGAAAATTCTAATATCACTGTAAATAATAATAAATGGTGCAAGGCATGCATTTCATTACATCACGATTTTATATCTCCATAACTTTATTACCTAATATCATTAATTATTTTTATATCAAAATATATTATATTATTATTTAGCAATCGTATGATCACATTTTATAATATGCATATTGATTAATGATTTGAAGATTGACAAATGAATGAATTATTAATTAGTTGTGCTATGATGTGGATTGCCTTATTTGAGTGGAATTAGAATGAAGTGGGTCACTATGGGTTTGTGAGGACAGTCTTTAATACCGTCGACGATATATGAAATATCGACGCCCCCGTGTGCATCTGATGCTCTATATATATATATAATGATATGAATAACAGCAGGTTGACCCTCTGATGATATGGAAAGAAAAGAGAGCATGGAAAAACAATGAAATGGCTGGTCAAGCGAGGATTAGACCGATTGACTATGTATAGAGGATCGGCTCCCTAGTGCACACGTATGAGAGGATGAGCGAGAGGACGACTCATTAAAGGTTTTGGTGACGCCACAGACTAACTTCCACATGATTGATTAATTGAAAATGAATTAATTCTGGATATTGATGTTGTAACATATGCATGACTGACAGTGTGATTAGTTCTGTGATTAAATATGTATTTTGCGTGATTGTCTGGTCATATATTATTTATTATTATTTATTGAGTTTGTGAAACTCATCCCTGCTCCCACCAACTTTTCAGAAAGTAGGAGATCCTCAAAGAAGAGTGAAAGCTTTGTATCTTTCTCCATAGAGCTCACAAGTATATTTCAATCTTATACAGTTAGTCTGTTAAAATACTGCTATTTTAATAAACTTCTCTATTTTTGGATATTTGAAACTCCACAGTTGTAAGAAGTATATTTTATTTATGTACATTATAAGTGAGCTACTATATGAAATAATAGTTGTCCTATATATTTATCTTGAAGTATGGGTGACTAGCAAACATAGTATATTAGAGATTTATTAGGTCTAATTGCATGTGATTAAATGTGATAATTATCGTCGGGTCGTGGCTATATGGATTCTGGATTCACATATGTTAAATCTATATAGGCTCACTATAATTAGATGACAACTAGACTCGCATATGGACTTTACAATTAGTCTTACTACGGGCCTCGGGAGCCTTAAATTTACCTAGATCTTAGTACTGATCTGGTCCACGATTTTGAATCGTGATAATGATATAATTAAAATTATCCGCAAAGTTTGAGGTATTTTTAATGATTTAGCCAAATAATTATTATCACTAAACAATTTTTTGAGAAAAGGCAATTAAGATAAAGAATGAAGGACAAGTGATTCTTATGGAATCATACAACAATATTATTTGGTAAGAGTGTGTGGTTTTTATGTGCTTCAATTATTTGTGGTTCATACATACCCTCTAATGGACGTTTCGTAAGACATGGGACCCTTGAGCTACAAATCGCTATTGGTATAGTCTGCCCACACTACAACCTCGAGTTTGGACACATCATATCGTGAGGGCATTGCATGGAATTAAAAAAACTGAAAGGGCAAGATCGGTTTTGTGGACTGAAACGTGAAACGTAGCCGAAGTTAAGAATGATGTAAGCATGATATGATGAAGCAGTCAGGGCATGGGGAAAAGGAGGTGGAACCATGGCCAGGACGGCCATGTATGACTGATTTTTATTTTTTTTAAATATTTAAATAATTTTTGTCAAGGAAAAGCCAAAATTTAATTAATTTTTGTAATTTTATTTCTTTTTAATTATTGCTCTTCATAGCTTACTAAATTTTTAATTTAATAATTGATTATGTCTCCTAATGCAATATAATTTTGAAAGTTTAATAAATTAATTTTGGATTATAATATTCAACTTAATTACATATTATATTTAATCCAATTGAAGTATTTAATAAATTAATTTATTTTATAATATAAAATATGAATTTTAATTTTATAATAATACTGTTTTTATTATTATAATTATGAAATGATACTTTAAAAAATAAAAAATCATTATAAAAACATCAATGTCAATCAATCAAACTATTCATTTTGTTCATAATTTCTTCTTCTAAATAAGTGGTTATAACTTTTGAACTTGATATAAAAAATATTCATTCTAATATAAAAGTTACAAACTAATATAATAAGTTAATTTTCATATAATATTAGACATCATACCTTTAGAACTTACTTATTAAAAGATAACATAAATTATTCACAATTGCAATAACTTACAATAAAAGATATAAAATTTCACGTGCAATAACGAAGTTATTATGAATAAACTCTAGAAAATAAAAAACAAGGAATATGATAATGTATTTTTCCTTTTAAAAAGAAATTCTTCTCAATTATATTTATTTTATATATATATCATTTTTATAAATTAAATATTTTAATCAGGGCCCTCAATAAATTTTCTGACTATGGTACTTGGTGAAACTATAGAGTCCAAACATGAATAGATGTTG
The DNA here is from genome assembly GCA_947857235.1 of Jatropha podagrica. Classification (NCBI taxonomy): domain Eukaryota; kingdom Viridiplantae; phylum Streptophyta; class Magnoliopsida; order Malpighiales; family Euphorbiaceae; genus Jatropha; species Jatropha podagrica. Next base: position 25,542 of record CANUEP010025903.1, read on the forward strand.
TACATTGCTGAAAATTGTCACGTGTATATTTGAATTAGATAGAGATGATAATTCTACTCGATTGGGCAAACATTCAATTTGATTCGTTCGATTTTAGCATATTGGATAATGAATAAATGAATTTGAGACATATTCGGATAATATTTTTATTATTTATATTAAATTTATGTTGAATGATTCAAGTACCTACTACCAATTTAATTAATATTTTAAAAATATTTAAAATAATTATTTTTAAAGATAAAATCATATATACAATACACCTCTTTAATTAAATTAATGCTATAATTATATTTAATATTTATATTATATTTTTATTAAGTCAAAATAATAATTTTAATGTTAAATGATTTCAAATATTAGAAATGACGGGTTCATATATCTAATTTACAATTGAGATAAATTTAAATATTTAATTTATAATCGAATTTCCATTGAGATAGTGTATCTTAAATGGATACTCGACCCCTTTTGTTATTTTAAATCATAGATTGAAGGTAGGAGAGAGGAAGCTTGAAGACTAACCTCAGACCAGCTTGCATGCAGGGACTGTGGCTCCAGGTCAAGTAAGCCTCCTCGTTGAAATGACCCTCGCTTCACAAAACAACGTTCTTTCCGTTTTACTCTCTTTTCTTTTTAATTTTTTTCTTGAAATTACATAATCAACCTTTCCCCATAAATAATACCCTTTCCACGTAGGTATATATACGGACTTGCTTATGGGTCCCGCACTTTACTGTGTTTACATTATTATATTATTAATAATGCGATTCGAGCCGTTAATAATTTTCCTTTTAAAAATTTAAAAGCATAAATAGGTTTTCTGCAAAAGATGTGGGGCCAACGCGGTTAAATATACAGTTGAGAGATACTTTTATGTAAGTATTTGGTCTTCAAAAAGTATTAAGGATCCACCAAAAAAGAACAGCATGTAAGGACTTGAAGCTAATGAAGGAATTCATCAAATTGAGTTGGTGGTCAAAATGGCTTTTCATTTATCTGTGTCATTTCCTACATTCACTTTCACTAAACCGTCACCTAGAACTCACTTCGTTCTCAGATTAAGGGAAAATCGCAGTTTTAGTGGCAAAGTTAGATGTATTGCCGGTCAAACCAATTCTACTGAAAATACTGTGAGACGATCTGGAAACTACGAACGTCCCATTTGGGATTATGATTTTGTGCAATCACTCACCAGTGAATTTAAGGTATAGAAAGAGACATACAATCGTTTTTTTTTTTTGTTTTTAACTGGTGCTGGTTCCGCTTCTCCTTTCTTCAGTTTCAATTGTTTCAGTTTTATTTTGATTCCAAACCGAAGCTTAGCCTGTTGTATTCATTAATCAGATTGGAAGTATGAGAACTCCATTCTTTTTTATGTAAGATGCGGTTAAAAAATGATTTGTTTATGTGACGCAGGGAGAGGTGTACACAAAACGGATTAGCAAGCTGAAGGAAGAAGTTAGGGTTATGCTTAACCAACCCATCAATGTTTTGGATGAGCTTGATTTAGTTGATACCCTGCAAAGACTTGGGTTAGCTTATCACTTTGAAGATGAAATAAAGAGAATGTTGAGGGGTATTAATAATCGTAGAGGCAGTAGTAAGCCACGTACGGGGGATTTGCATGCCGTAGCTCTTGAGTTTCGACTTCTAAGGCAACATGGATACACCATGTCTCAAGGTAAAAAGAAAAAACCTGTGGATAAAAGCCTACGAACCTGCAGCAGTCCATATCTCTACCGACAGACCACTTAACAAAAATATAAACCCTAAATTTCAAATAACAACATGTAAAACTTTCATTTGAGATTATTTCGTTTTCTTTGTTGAATCTGCTTTGGTGGTGGGCCTGCCTTTGTTGGGTACGGAGAAAGTACTATAAACTTTAGTTAGAAATTTTTTTCTGATCAGCAAAATTTTATTTTATTAATAATAATTCCAGAGAAAAACTTGACAAAATTTAGTAAAAAATAGATTATACAAAAAGTAAGGGACAGAGGATATACATTCTATGGCTCTTGAGCTTAGATTTCTAAGGCAACATGGCCACCATGTCTCAAGGTAAAAATAAAAAGAAAATGAAACAAAGATTTTTATTTTTTTTTATATTTATCTTTTTTTGCTGAATACATAATTTATCATTGAATTTTGATAAAAGAATAATGGAGACGCCCTGAACTTAAAAGAAAATTTGACTATGGCACTTTAAAGCTCACTTTCAGATGGGATGTTAATGCAATAGAGCAACTTCCGGACTATATGAAGATTTGTTGCTTAGCTCTAAATAACACAATAAATGAAATAGCTTATGATACCCTTAAGGAACAAGGATTTCACATCATTCCTTATTTGAAGAAAAGGAACAAGGATTTCACAATAAAATCAATTCAATATTATATGCATGAAACTGGAGTTTCAGAAGTAAGAGCTCGTGAGCACATTCGATATTTAATTAGCGAAACATGGAATAAGATGAATAAAGAACGAGTTGTTGATTGTCCATTTTCGAAAACTTTTGTTGATATAGCAATTAACGTGGTCACGGTGTCACAATGTATTTACAATAAATTTTCTTAAAATATTTTTTTTTCAAATTTTAATATAATAAATTTTATTATTGTCTCTTAAATTTGGAAATTACAAGTTCAGTGTTAATCTATTAATAATATAATATTTAAATAATTTTTTCCAAATTTCTTTAATAGAGGATAGAGATAAAAGGCGTAGCCAAGTAAATTGGTGTGTATCTAAATAAATGAAAAAAGTATTTAACTATGTTATATGTTTTAAAATTTAAATTTTTCAGTATGAACGTTTTTTGAAAATAATAAGAGCAACTTCAATACTAATGTGTATTGTAGCAAACGTGTCATGTGAATAATGATATGATTGAATGTCTACTTATAGACAATGAATTTTAAAAAACTTTCTCCAACGTATTAATTTTAAATATTTTTTCATTTTCATTTTTCTTTTTTTTTGAGCCCATAATTTAATTTTAAATATTATTTTCAAATATTTTATAAAAGGTCATGATAATACGTCTGGTTGCCACTATCTCACAATATTTTTAAATATTTTGTGTGGGAACCGCCAACACCTCTATCTATTACTCCTAGTGTGTTGGATGATAAACGTGGTTGAGTTAATGAAATTTGGAACGTTTATTTTGAAAAATGTGTATTTTCCAACCATAAATTTGAGACATCTGTAATATCTCATCTTCGAGAGATATAGATAATTAGGTATGTCTTATTTCTTTTCATTTACTTAATAAATCCAATATACCATATGAAACGATGGTTTAATAGTTAAGACCATCATCATTCACTTAATCAGAATTCGATTTTTTATGAGCGATGTAACATTTCTCGCATGATGGTTGAAATATTGCCTCAATAATTGAAGAATTAGACCCATTTCTTCGTACTGCATCCTGCAGAAAAGGGGACACCAGTGCGGTGTACGGAAGTGTCTAATCATGTCGTTGTTTGCTTTTTGAATTCCTGGTTTTTTACCTTGGGCCTGTGATTTGTTTCTTTGCTTGATTGATTGCTTTGCATTTAACTTTGGTTTGCTGATCTGGTACGCCAATCTTTAATAATTGCTCTACTCGGACATTGATTTTGTTACTGCAATTCCATTTTGCATTTTTCCTTTCCATTTAACGATTTGGTTTGATATATTAATAAATAATATATTGGAACATAAACTGATTTCTCTATTTGTGCTAATCTTTTAAACCCAATTTATCTCATATATCAACAACCATGGCCTAAATTTACCTAAACTCAGTCTATATATGAACTCAATCATGAATAAAATTAATAAAAATAAAACTTATAATAAAGTTGTGCCAATTAAAGTAAAAAGTAGATGGATTTGTGACTATATTTGGTTAAAAAAACGTATTTTGTTGTAATAAATATTTTGAAGAAATAGCATTACCAAACTGTATGAATAATGTACGAGAGACAAGGCATGGATTCTGTGCTGCTAGAGGTTGCTATGTTGGATTTCAACAATGTCCAGGCAATACACCAAGAGGATCTGAAGTAGTCATCAAGGTATTTATGCTTTTTTTCTTCTTTTCTTTTCTAAATTAATTTGATCAAACAGAAGACTGAACTTCAAATCTCTAAACCTGATTCAGTATGGACAAAAGGAATGATATTTGAACCACAATTTGGATACTATAGAAGAATGACTGCAACAACAATTGATGATATCTAAGATGTGTATGGCACCATGGATGAACTTCAATTATTCACCGGTGCTGTCAAAAGGTTTGTAATGGCATTCCAACATCTAATATGAGCGTCTTATATATATATATATATATATATATATATACCTAGACGATATAATACATTAATATATTTTCGTACAGTATATTATCAAAATTGAAAGTGAATTGAAAAACAAGGAATAGGGCTTTGGGATTCATAACGATGATTTCTTTCTTTAACAATGTATTTGTTTTCAATTGGGATTCCAAACTTCAAAGACCAACTGCAGTATCGCTCCCTCAAAACTTGGCGGAATGTATAATTTAGAGTTGTCCTCTCCAAGACATTTTAAACATAAGTATTCATATAGGCTTTAGGCATTATTATATTTGTTGCCACTAAATTTTATATAGTTTGGGCACATAGGCTTAATACATGAATTTACCCCTGAATTTTCTTAATTTCACCTTATGACACTTTTAACTTTTACTTTGACTCGTTGAATACTTCAATTTATAAAACTACATCTACTAAATACTTTAATTTTTAAAATTATTTTATTAAACATTTCAATTCCTAAAATTAGATCAATTAAACACTCATAAAAAGTTAAAATTTATGAAAATTATTATTTCAAAAGTCATATTAACTACATATCAGGTCAAAATTTTTACAGATTAAAGCTAAAAACCCTAAAAATATTAATATTAGTGTTGAAAAGTGCGTAATGTTATCAAAATTTATAAATTCAAGTATATGATAGTTCATCTTTAAAATTTAGAGTGTTACAAGGTTAAAGTTGTAAAGTTTAAGATAAATTTACGTATTCAGCTCATATATACAGAGGAAACCAAAGTTTAATAAGCTGACTCAAAGTAATAGTTCATTTATATATATATCTTCTTGCTTTATATTTAGATGGGATGTCAATGCAATGGAGCAGCTTCCAGACTACATGAAGGTATGTTTCTTAGCTCTTCATAACTCAATAAATGAAATAGCTTTTGATACCCTCAAAGAAGAAGGGTTAAACATCATTCCTTACTTGAAGAAATCCGTATGTGTTAATATTGTTCTTAAATCATTCCTAATTATACTTGTTTTTCATGTACACTATTATAACAATTCTATCGTTTTTATACTTTCTAGTGGGCAGATTTACGTAAAGCTTTCTTGTTAGAAGTCAAGTGGTACAACGACTTTACAAGAATATATTGATAATGCATTAATCTCTATAGCAGGTCCTTTGTTCTTAGTCCATGGTTATTTTCTTTTGAAATTTCCGGTAACAATTGATGCCTTGAAAGCCTTGAAGGGATCTTCCAATCTAATTCGATCATCAGCAATAATCTTTAGACTTGCAGATGATCTTGCAATATTCTCGGTGTACAAACTAACTAGTTTATGCAAATCCTCTTCCCTTGTCTTTTTCATTTTCCTTCTCGATTTTTTTTAAGCTTTCTCTTTTCGTTATTTACAATTAGAATGAATTAAAAAGAGGTAATGTTCCAAAATCAATTCAATGTTATATGTATGAAACTGGAGTATCAAAAGTAAGAGTTCGTGAGTATATTCAATATTTAATTTGCCAAACATAGAGAAATATGAATAAAGAGCGATTCGTTGATTTTCCATTTCCAAAACCTTTTGTTGGCATAGCAATTAACCTACCTAGGATGACACAATGCATGTACCAATATGGAGATGGGCATGGAATTGAAGATCAAGAAACTAAGGAACCCGTTTTATCATTGCTTATTCAACCTGTTGTTGGCATGAGCCATGGGCTGTAATTAAAAAAAAAAAAAAAAAAAAAATCAAAAATTCATAGTCATGAACTCGCATTATCAGGAAATTATAATTCCTTGACTGTATTGTCACTGTAGTATGTGAATAGTTAGAGCTTATATACTTGTTTAAGTAAAGGCATACATACAAGAGATTAAGCCAACCAAAAATGCAACAAATAAGGAACATAAATAGCTTAGTTACAATAGAGAATATTGCAGTTTATAACAATAGTGGAAAATTTTTTCCTCGTGATTATGAAAATATCTCTTTTATATATCAAAATTGCTCATAAGGAACCCAAATCATCTACCAGTATAAAGTTGAATTCATTCTTGATATTGACAGCAAGAATTTACTCAGCCGAAAGTAGGGGTGAGCAAGGGGCAGGGCGGGTTTTGACCTAACTCGACCCGAAATATCCAAAATGCGAGATAAGAGGATGACTGGCCCAAACCGACCCCTTTTAAAGTATGGGCTCTACTCAAATAATCCCTATAAAAATTGAATCAGGTTATTCGGTACCCATTTAACCTGATTTTCAGTTAAATATTTTTTAAAATTGGTTGATACTTTTATATGACTTGCACAATCAAAATTTTTATTTGGATCAATACAATAACTACAAGATAGACGACTTCATTAGACTATATTTAGGATCAACAAGTGTGGGTATGCCTCTTTGCCACTCTACTAGTTGTACATTCCTTCCTTCCCTCATTGAGAAAATGAATGACCATTGCGTATAGCCTTTCCCAGAGCCTAGTTGCATTGCACTCTCATTCTCAATCAAGCGATCTTCCTCTTATTTATTGTCTTTAGTTTCTATGAAGAAATTCTCCTAATCTCGTTTGAATCTATTTTAAGTATCTACTATAAGGTGCCTAAAGCGTGTTTCTCTAGCTCTAAGAGTGATTCTTCTTCGATTGACTCTACACGTAACACAAAGAAGTCGGTTGGCGAATCCATGCTTGAAATAAAATATTTTATTCATTTATATAATATTAATAATAATGATTCCATAAAAATAAAATATCGCCATAATGAATAAAATCTATTTTATAAGATATTTAACCTGAGTATAAACAAAATTCAATACTTAGAAAATGGCAAAAGAAAAATCTAAACCAATATATCTAACTAAAATTTATTATTTTATTTGTCCTTTTATAAATTTAAATTTCTAACCAATATAATTAATTAGGATATTGTTAAAAGTAGTGACTTTTTAGTTAACCTAACCATAATAGAGAGTATAGGTCCAAAGAAAATAGTATTTTATTTATCAAATTAGATGCAATTTGAAATAAGAGTGTTATTGTAACTAAAATTGAAATTCAAGGTATTAGGAGAAGAAGTTGAATTTAGGATATAATTAAAACTATTTGCAAAGTTTGAGGTATTTTTAATAATTTAACTGAATAATTATTATAATTAAACATTTTTTTGAGAAAAGGCAATTAAGATAAAGCATGAAGAACACATGATTCTTATGGAATTATACAGCAATATTATTTGGTAAGAGTGTGTGGTTTTTATGTGCTTCAATTATTTGTGGTTCATACATACCCTTTAATAGACGTTTCGTAAGACATGGGACCCTTAAGCTACAAATCGCTATTTCTATATATAGTCTATCCACACCACAACCTCCAGTTTGGACACATCTTTTGTTTTAAATTTTTTTGAAAATTTTTAATTAAATAATATTCACATTTTGTTAATTAAAGTCGCGAAATTTGAAAACTAAATAAGAAAAAAATTAAAACTCAGAATCAATATTGAATTATTACTGATAAAAGTAAAATATAAACAATTTATAATGTTCTTTCTGTTATAACTGAAGATGTAAATGATAAATAAATATTTAGAAAGAATCTTGAGCATTATTTATATGATTAAATGACTCTTAAAATCTCTTTGATCGAGGATTATTTATATTTTAACTAGTTTGAGTAACGACTGATCTATTCTTTTAATTATTAAGTGTAACTGTTTGGCCCATTTTATTGATCAATATATTTTATTGACTTTTCAGACTATTTTGTTCGACACATTCTGCTCAGGTCATTTTATTATTCATCCTATTTTATTAATTTTTTCTAACAATTGTTTTCGTTTTTTGAAAATAATATCGAGGTTAATTCTAGACTCTTTCCAGTATGAAAGTGAAAATCCTTCAAAGGAGGTCTTTGGTTCACCTGACGTACTCTTTCTATGTATTATTATCTAAAAATAATCAAGTTATTAATGACCGAACAAAATCAAGAAATAACTTCTCACGTGCGAAATTATAGAAGATCTCCATTAAAATTAAACAATTCCATCAAATTGAGTATAATTGTACGTATAATAGCATCTATTATACCGGAAATATAAATGAACTCGATTATTGAAATAAATCAAGATATCCTTTTTTAACTTTTAAAATCTATTTCTTAGTTCAAGATCCCTTAAACTAACTGGAATCAAAGAATTAGTAGATATGTTCCGCCCAAAACGGGGATGGGTTCCTAATCCCAAATCAAAATTTGACTTGCGAAAGAAATATTACTCCAGGGTGGAAGAGAGAAAAAAGGAGAAAGGAAGAAAGGTAGGAGCTTACTTGGCATAATGAAAAAAGTCAAGGACTGAAAACCTCCACGTCGGCCAATAGAAATTTACAGCCAGGTCATCTGATTTTGTTGTTGTCAAATTCAGGCACGTGTACTTTTATGTACTTGTCCTTCCAACAATGTTTATAGAAGGACATGCAGCTAATTGAGGAATTCATCGTAGTCGGTGGTCGAAATGGCTCGTCATTTATCTGTCCCATTCCCTAAATTCACTTTCACTAAACCGCCGCTCAGAATCTTGGATTTAGAAAACATTTCAGTTTTAGTGGCAAAGTTAGATGTATTGCTGGTCAAAGCATTACTACTGAGAATATTGTGAGACGATCTGCAAATTACCAACCTCCCTTTTGGGATTATGATTTTGTGCAATCAATCTCTAGTGAATTTAAGGTATATGTATATATGTTTCTTTCTTTTTTTCTTTAATTGCTTCCGAATTCATTTCACCATTCTTCCGTTTCAACCTTTTTCAGTTCAAACTAGTTTCACTTTCCTGTTTGATTCTGGTTTGAAACTGAACCTTGGCCTAGTCTATCTATTAATCAGCTTGATTTTGGCAATCTGATGCAGGGAGAGATGTACACAAGACGGATTAGCAAGCTGAAGGAAGAAGTGAGGGTTATGCTTAACCAACCCATCAATAATTTGGATAAGCTCGAATTAATTGATACATTACAAACTCGGAATAGCTTATCATTTTGAAGATGAAATAAAGTAACACTTGATGGGTATTTACAATCGTGAACGAACTGGCATTGAAGGGATGGAGGATTTACATGCTACAGCTATTGAGTTTAGACTTCTAAGGCAACATGGCTACACCATTTCTCAAGGTAAGAATTATATATTTGGAAATTGTTCTTTTGGTGTTTACCAGATTCAGACTTGTTTCAACAGCTGACATATATATATATATATCTGCGGACAGACTTAAAAAAAACTAAGTATTATTTCCACACGTCGGTCAAACCATAACTTTCATTTGAGATTATTTCGTTGAATTTGTTTCGGTATTCTGCCCGTTTTTCAAAAATACATTCGTGGATCAAACAAATTAAATTAATAATTATTAAAAAAATGTTTTGACTTTATTCAGAGATACTCTCGTGTCCATAAAATTTTTTAATTTTCATTTATTTAATTCACACTTAAAATTTATGAATACAATCTAAATAAATTATTTTATCATTTTTTTGGGTACAGACAAAATAAAAGATTACAAAAAATTTGGGAGTCAAAAGTTTGAGACTGCGAAGGCTACAGGAATAATTTTTTTTTAATGCACTTTTCAAAAGGGGTCAAACCAAGCCGACATGGGAAAGGCAAACCCAATCACAAAATTTAAAGTCAAATCTATCTGAAGTTGATATTAAAATCGAATCAATTCAAATCAGTTCAGTTTGACCAATTTATTTGTTTTTTATCAAATTTATTGATACCTGGAAAATCAAATAAAGATAGTCGATTTTTACTGAATCGAATCAAGGTGATTAAATATTGAATTCGGTTTGATCTGTTATTTTTGCTCACCTCTACTTTTTAAGTGACGCCAAGGTGTTGTTCTTCATGTCAAGAACCCTTTCCCTAAACTTTTTAGTAACTGTTTAAACTTTTTATGATAAACTTGTTTTTTGTGTCCGTGGAAAAAGTATGATAAATAAAGGTTTAATAACACTGTTTTGTTTTGTTTTGTTTGATAGCAGAGGAAGAAATGATTAAATATAAAGATTTCAAAAATATTCTTATTATGAAAAAGATTTACAAATATAGTTATAAATAATTTTAAAAATTAAAATTTTCAACTATACTTATACCATAATTCAATTTTACATAATTAAAAAAACTAAACTAATATAAAAAAAAATTATGTTAAACTGAAACCGAATTAAATACTTCAAATACCACATTGATTAATTTCTATCCATTTTTTCGTCTAGACAGAGGCCAAGTGGTATTATAGTGGATATACACCAACTTAACAAGAATACATTGATAGTGCATGGATTTCTTCATCAGCTCATGTTATATTAGTTCATAGTTATTTTCTTTTAAAAACTCCAATAACAACTGATGCCTTGAAAGCGTCGAACAAATATCCCAACATAATTCGTTGGTCGGCTGTGATCCTTAGACTTGCAAATGATCTTGGAACATCCTCGGTATGCAAACTAGCTAGTTTATGCAATTTCTCCTTTTCAATTTATTTCTTCTTATATTTTTCTTATCATGTATTCTCTATTCTGATCTTATTTGTAGGATGAATTAAAAAGATGAAATGTTTCAAAATCAATTCAATGTTATATGCATGAAACTGGAGTTTTAGAAGTAGGAGCTCATGAGCACATCTAATATATAATTAGTGAAATATGGAAAAAGATTAACAGAGAACGAGTTGTTGATTCTCCATTTTCAAAAATTTGTATTGACACAGCAATTAACTTAGGTAGGATGGCACAATGCATGTACCAATATGGAGATGGGCATGGAATTGAAGACCGAGAAACTAAGGGTCGTGTTTTATCATTACTTGTTCAACCTGTTCCTTGAACAAAGAATTTTCTGCACTTTTCATGATTTCTTATGTATTGATTTCACTAAATTATATGCTCCAGTTGCTCGTTTTAATACAATTTGGACTCTTTAAGCATTGACAGCTCGTAATAGTTGCAAAGTTTACCAAGTGGATATTAAGTCTGCACTTTTGAACGGTGATTTACTTGAGGATGTATATGTTGAATAGCCTCAAGGCTTTATCGTTAAAGAGCAAGATCATAAAGTGTATAAATTATATAAATTACTCGATGTCCTTAAACAAGCACCAAAGAAAATTGATTCTTATTTTTCTGCAAAACAGTTTTCAAAAGATAGTTAATGAACAAACACTTTATATTAGAACTCAAAACCATGATTTTGTAGTTCTATATTTATATGTTAATGACATAACGGTAATTCTTTCAAAACGATCAAGACAATCAAGATTTCAAGCAGTCCGCCGCGCAAATATTTTAAATGTCTGACTTGGGTTCATTGCATTATTTCTTGGGAATTGAAGTTGTGCAAGATTCATATGGTATCTTCATTTTATCAAAGAAAGCGTTTCTGATTTGTTAAAAAGAGCGGGAATGGGTAATTGCAAGTCAGTCAAGACTTTATTGAATACAAATGAGAAGCAATCGTTAGATGATGGAGCTGAAAAGGGTTGATGAGAAGCAATTCAGAAGCATTTTGACAAGCCTTCGTTCTGAGCCTATTTCTGATCTTCAAAGAAGCAACAAAGCACAGTTCTTTCAAGTATAGAAGCAGAATATGCAGCTCCCATTTATACAGTTTGTCATGTAGTTAGCTAAGAAGAGCTTTAGAGAATGTAAAATAAAAGCCAAATGCAGCATTGTATTTGGGCTTGAAGATAGCAATACCTCCACCAAAATCGCGTAAGCTAATTTAACTTTTTTTTCTCTTTTTTTTTTCGGGTAATTTAGGCAAATTTAACTTTGATGGCCGTAGACTTGTATGGCTCTTCTTTATATTGCTTGTATTGCGCTTTAATAAAAGAATTACAAGGATTGACATCATCCCTTGTTTTTTTAGAATAATTTTTGTTAGTTATTATATCTATTATTATCTTTTTATTTATTGTCCTTAACTAGTATAATAAAATCTATATCTATCTATATATATTATATATAGATGTACGTGAAAATAGAAATAATAACAAAATTTTCGATATTGTCATCAATAAAATTTAAAATATTATAAAATAAATTTAGTCCTAATAAATTTGAAAATTTTATTTTATACCAACAACTGTTTGAATGAATAGTTCGACACTCTTTTCTTTTAGGTGAGGTTAAGAGCTCGATCAATATTTATAGATAAAATAAATAGCCACTGAGAGCACTTTATCCCTTCTTAGGCCAACCTAATGCAACAAAAGTGAGTTCAAGATTCATGTCATTAAAACCATATATATATTATTTAATCGGATAAAATTCAAAAAATTATTTTTTAAATAAAAATTTTATAATAAAAATTTTTTTTAATGATTGTAGGAAAAATAGTGGGTTTATTCTAACATACTAGTATCAGATCCTAACATGATTTGTTTTATAATTTTTTTAATTGACTCGGTTAAAAGCGTTTTATTTTTAATAAAAATTTATTATTTTTTATTTTCTTTTATCGTTATTGAATTAATTTATAATCACTGTCACTTTAATTTAGTAAGAAATTTATATATTTTCCGCAATAAATAAATGACCTCTTGATTAAATATTTTTAATTTTTTTAATATTTTTTTATATTCTAAATATGTTTGATTTGAAAGAAAATAGTGTTCATAAAATTGAAAAAATTAAAACTATATTTTTTTATTTGGATCATATTTTGGGTTTCAAAAGTTTATATATTGTCACGATCCAAAACTGTGGGCCGGATCGGCACTAGGACCTAGGTAAGTTTAAGTCCCCAAGACCCGTAGTAAGCCTAAACTATCCAAAATTCATTTCTATTATCATTTGACTAACGGAATAGTAAGCCCATATTATGACATTATTCATATATTAATCAGAGTTAACAATTTTGACTCAGCCTTAATATTAAGGACTGTTCACATCTTGGCCCATATCCATTTAATAAAAATATTTTCTCATACAATATTTATTTATCATAATATGATCAAACTATTCCTATCACATAGTCTCCAAATATTTAAAATGAAATACTCCACAATTTATTTATAATCACATGAATATTTCCTTTTACATAATCAAATATTATTTAAACATCCTAATTGAGAAGTTAAATAAAAAGTGCGGAAATCACAAATATTAACAGTATATTTATACTAACATGATCGAATCTCTGCGAAGAAATAAGCAGAGTCTCACAAACCAACGGTACTTTTACTCCCTGAAAAATGTTTATGGAAGGGGGTGAGTTTTACTAAACTCAGTGAATAATAATAAATAATGCAAACCCACACATTCAAGCAGTATGCTTTCACAATATAATAAAATGGCATACTTCACAAGCACGTGTTATACATCAGCATCTTCAAACAAATCACATTCAAATATTCACAACATGTGGAAATTAGTCAGTGAAGTCACAAATTCACCTATTGGCCCCAGGCCAATTCCATAATAATAATAATATATATAATAGGGAGCCGATCCCCATACTTGGCCCACTGACCTATAATGACACACGTCGTCCCAATTTCTACCCAAATACATAAGTACATTATTTCACATCACAGTTATTCACAAATATATTCAATAAATGCAACATATGAATGTAATCAATGGCGAAAATTATATAAATTTATAGAACTGAAGTATTATATATTAAAGACTAAGATTATAGAACTGAGATATTATATTTGAAAAATAAATGATATCAATATATCAATAGAATTAAGAAATGATTCATGATAATATAAGGAATATATGGTATGCATATAAAATGCATGTATGCAGGATGGTGTGCACCATTTATTATTACTCACAGTGATCGCAGAATAATATCAAGTCTGTCCTGGATTCTGATTTGGAAGAACAATAGATGAACTCGGTCGATCTAAGAAACACGTATAACAAAAAAATATAATTAGATATGATTCCCTTAATTAAAAATATTATTTTAATAAACTTAACTGTTTATTTTATTCTTCTGACTAAATTTCTATTAATTTACTATACAAGCAATTAATTTATTCACTTATTTGTATCTAGTCTAGATATCAATTTCCAATATTTAACTACAAAGTATATTTATACTCCAAATTATAATTTAACGCCAACAATAACAATAATTCATTTAATCAACTAATTAATTAATTCTACTCTCTAATATACTCAATTTATTAAAAATTCTTCAAATATTCCCATTAATCCTTAATATAGAAATTTTCATATTTTTGAAATCTTAACACTAACTAATTAATTTACTAACCTTCAAAATCAATTAAAATCCTAAAATTACTCTTTAATTACCCAAATCATCAATTAATTTATTTTATCCAATTCTCCAATTAATCACCAATTACATAATTAATTAATTAATCAAAAATACCATAATCATGAAATATCCCAAAATTTTTATTTCAAAATTATTTTCCATTTAAATTTAATCGTTAAATTTTGTAGCCAATAATATTACGCCACTTAATATTTATTGGGACCGAAAAATCATTTTTGGTTCGCTCTAAATTTATCAAATTAAAATCGGACCAATTATTTATTTTTATTGGACCGAATTAATTAAAATTAGAACCGAATCGGATATTTTCGAAAAATACTGTGCGTCACTATTTTTTTCTCCCCGGCAACTTACCTTGGACGGTTTATTTTATTTAATTATTAAAAAATTTTATTATTTTATTTAATTATTGTGTTTTTGAAAAAGAAAATTCTTTTTAAATCGTCTTCTTCTTCCTTACCTGCGCGACACAGCCCTCCTCTCTCTGCACCAGCCACCTTCACTGCCTCCTCCAGCCAGCCGGCCACAGCCAACCTCCCTCTCCTCCTCCTGCTTCTTCTTCTTCTTCTTCTTCTTCTTCCTTTCTTTCTTTCTTTCTCCCTGTCTCTGTCTCAGTCACCTTCTCTGCAACTTCCAGCACCACCACCATCAGCTGAAGCAGAAGCGACAGCAGCAGCGAGCTCCAACTCCTCCCTCGCGTCGCGCCGCCACCAGCAACATCACAGACCGTCGGACGACGTCTTCTGCAGCAGCAGCAGCCGCCTCCTCCCTCTCGCGAGGTACTGCAGTGCAGACAGCAGCTCCAGCTGTCCTCTCCGGCGATTGCAGCGAGCTCCAGCACCGCCTCCTCCTC
>CANUEP010025911.1:0-12639 GCA_947857235.1 Jatropha podagrica
CATCAAATGCCTAAACAAAATGCACAAAGCATACACACACTCATGCATAAAGCATCCCCATTCAAAGCCCTCTAAAAGAGGCCTATCGAACTACGTTGACTTTGATCTTCCATTCAAACGGAAGTACGTAGGCACGTTTGGGATCAAACCCCGAGCGGCAAGTCAAAATTACATAGACACTTTTAATCATATTGTTTCATTGACCCTGCAAAGCATTCATTCATAGGTTAGTTCATCAGCATGACATAGTCTCAGGATCCGTCTCGGGTTTGCACACCATGCCTTAATCATTGGGTAATTGATCTAGTAATTAGGTTAATTAAAATTGGAGTCACTTAGGGTTTTTCCTAGTTTACCCTTAAATAATTAAACAAGGTGGCGACTCGCACATCACGTGCATTTCTATCCTTTTGTCATAGGCATTTCACACCTATGTGTGTCGGGGTAGGGGTTCACAACTGTGAAATTGATTGCCTGACTAACTCTAAGGTCTCTTGAACTGCTGGGATCTAGACCTCCTATTCTGCTGGTCAGTCCTAATCTCCTCAAGCTCCAGTGCCGCAGATACTAGAGCAGAAAACTCAGTGTGATGGTGAGCTACCAAATGCATCCTCAACTTGTCATGCATACCTTTCCTAAACTTCTTGCATCTCTCCTCCTTAGAAGGCACTAGCTCTCTAGCATACCTACTCAGACTAACAAACTCTCGCTCATACTTTGCAATAGTCATCCTACCTTGTTGAAGCTCCAAGAAATCAGTCTTCCTTTGCTCTACATATAAATCTCCAACATACTTCTTCGTTAACTCAGATAAAAAGAAGTCCTATGTCCTCCTATGGACAGACACAGACCGGGAAACTGTATCCCACCATTGGTACGCTCCCTCCTTAAGTAAAGATACTGCACATACCAAACAATTAGTAGGAATACATTGCATCTGCTCAAAGATCTGCTCAGTACTCTCTAACCAATACTCTACAGTAGATGCATCATTTGACTTTCGGCCTTTGAACTCGACAGCCCCATATTTCCTCAACCTCTCAATCGGTGGCCTAGGACTAGGAACATAAGTTGGAGGAGCTACAGGCGCTGCACCAACAACCTGCCTCAATATGTCGGCCATCTGCTAGAGGAAAGCATCCTGACCATATCTAGGAGCACCATGATCAGTCGAACCAATAGGAACAGTAGCAGCAGGTATGAAAGGAGGAATGGGTGGAGCATAGTTCTCTGCCTCCTCATCCACAGCGTCTCAAGAGCCTGACACAAACATCCTAACCCAAAAGAACCTACAACCATAAAGATCCACAGGATACAACATCAGAGGAATATTCCTTAATAGTCTCTTAGGGCATGTAAATTAATTAGACCCATATTACATCTTAAAACAAGTTAAATCCCAAAATCAATTAACCTAATGCTCTGATACCACTAAATGTGACTCCCAAAGTTCGATTTCGTAAAAACAGAATCTTAAAGGCCACATTAGATTTAACACCGAACTGTTAAACCGATATACTTAATACTTGATAATTTAAAAACACATTCTTTTAATTTTACAAAAATGACTTAAAAAAAATATTAAAAAAAAAATTTAGAGGAATCCTATAGAAAAACTGTGAGAGCTTCCCTTATATATATATTAAGTATCACAAACACAGAAAAATATTCAAAACACTTCTATAATTCGACCACAAATCAACTACATTTTTTTTTTCAAATTTATTATTCCAACACATCTCATAAAAACTCAACATAAATAATAAATTAGTTCCTTTTTAATTGAAAGCATTTAAGATATTAATTACATGCCATAAAATATTCTGACTCTGAAAATGAGACTGTTTCCAAATATCTAGTTCATAACATTCTGACTTAAATAAAAGTATTCTAGTACCTTAATTATATTTACATGCCCCTAGATTTTTCTAAAGACTGAATTAAAAGGGAGACTGTTTTAAATCCAATATTCCTTTAACTTCGAAGATTAATTTAATTATTTACTTCATTGATGTAGTAGCCATAAAATTCTATTATTTTTATTATTCCTATTATTTACTAATTAAGTACCTAATTAATCTAGATATCACCAATTAACTATCTAACCACTTAGTTAAATTACTACTAACCAATTAATTTATTACTATTACTTAATTATCACTAATCCTACTTAATCAATCATCTTAATTAAGAACAAATTATAATTCAGTCCTTAAGGTCCTCATTAATTATAAATGGGTCCCACTTGAAATAAATAGACTAATGGTATATTAATTTATTCATAGTCCACAATTTAATCCCTTTTAAGGGTCCAATTTATAATTATAGTCTTTAATCAAGTCCCAAATAGTTCTTTAGTCCATAATTAATGCAAATTGCATTTGGATCCTTAGAAAATGTCTTAATAGTCCTTAAAATTTCTTTTGTCCAAAGTCCCTGCAAGCATATAAAATTTTTTCTTGATCCTTGGAGCATGTCCAAATAAATCCATGAGTCATGAAAATATTATTTGGTATCCAAAATAAATTATGTCTCCGATAATTTTACATAACAAGTCTAATAATTTACTAAGATTATCTTTTTTTATTATCTTTAACCTCACACTATAATATTTACATATCACATACATAAAATAGTATTTAAACATCACAAAAAAAATAATACCATAAGTTTAGCTAATCTTAAAAAAAAATTAACAGTATCTAAATTTCACAAAAGTCCATATTTAGCATCTACAATATTCATACATATATATATTTAGGCATAAAATCACTAACATCTAATATAGAGATTTTTTTTTAAAAAAATATTATTAAATTCGATCAATATGAAAAGCATAAACTAAAATTTCATAAAAATTACATCTAGCATAAATGAGATATATTAAACATAGATCAACTTATTTAAAGCATAAAAATCAAGTCTTGAAGCACAAAAATATAGAATCACACCAAATACTTTCTAAAAATATCTAAAGATGAGAAATAACATAAATCTCCAAAATGTTAGTTTCCTAACACCTCTTTTCCCTTATTCTTGGAGGTGGAACCTTCTAAAAAAAGAAAAAATCTAAATAAATACTTAAACTTAATGAAAATAAAAATCTAAATGCATGAATAACATAAATAAATATATGAGAACTTATTTCTAGCCTTAGTTTGAAAAATCACTAAGATTTTAGATGAGAGAGAAAGAGGTAGAATAGGTTTTAGTAAGAAAAAGTTTACCAAATGGTGAAAATTCAAAATTTTGATACAAGAATTCACTTCCTCAGCTTAGATATTTAAATATTTTTGTTTGAATTTATTCAAAAATGGTAGCTTTTATGGTGTAGTGAAGAAAAATGGAGAAGAGAGGGAGAGAGTTTGGTTTGGGTGGTTAGGGTTTTGATGAAGAAGAAGATGGGTTATTGCATGTTTGATTATTTAGGTTTTAGATGACTTTTAGGCACTTTGGTAATTTCTCCAAACGAACGATGAAAATTAGATCTTAAAAACTCATTCAAGGGCTCATATTAATTCATTAATGGCAATTTGGTAATTTGTCATTGTGTAGAGACAAGATTAACTTGGTCAAAAGTCTTATAGATAGAAGGCTAGGATTTGCTTTAGATATCTCTCATCCTAAGGCTAGAATTAGACACTACACTAAGTCTAACTACACATAATAAAACTTTATAAATACCCATATTATACCATAAAGTAATTTTCTGTATAATTAAAATTACTAAAATAATTTATGGCGCCATAAATCAACTATATAAGCATAAATCATATCATTAATAAATTAAATCTCTACACATGTGAACTTACTAAACCAACCCTATGACATTATTCACCAAAACCATAATTAAATCATAATATTTTGTAATTAGGCTCTAAAATGATTTAATGCATGTTAATGACATGTTTAGAAAATATGGATGTGATAAGCTCTTCAGCACAATTGGTCCTTGTTTCCTCTAGCCTCTTTTTGATACCCAACAAAATAATTCTATTAGTGACTTCAGTCAAACCATTAGTTTGTGGGCGCTCTACTGAGGTGAAGTGTAAGCTAATATTCCAATCAGAACAGAATTCTTTAAAGTCCGAGCAGTCAAATTGTTTAATATTGTCTATTACTAGCCTGCTCGATATTCCATATCGAAATAATACTTTGTTACTGAAGAATTTTATGATTTGAGTGGAGCTTATCGTTGTCAGGGCCTTTGCTTTCACCCATTTTGAGAAATGATCTACAACAACTACTATGATTTTTCTTTGCCCTGTAGTGACTAAGGAAAGCCCTAGGATATCTATCCCTCATTGGCCAAAAGGCCAAGATCTCCTAATGGGTAGCATGTCTACAGCTAGTTTTCCCATTACTCTACTGTGCTTTTGGCATGTTATACATCTTTGCACATGGTGTTGCACATCTTTCTTCATGGTGGGCCAATAATAACTGAGTAAAAAGAGATTCCTTAGAGTGGCATAAGCTCCTTTATGTACCCTGCAGAAACCTTTATGGATCTCCTGGGTGGCATAGTTCGCTTCCTTTTCGCTTAGGTATCTTACCCAAGGGTGTGATTCGAATCTTCGATGTAGTGTACCATGTTGCAAAGAGAAATTTGCTACTTGTCTGCTAACTTTTAATGCATCATTTCTTTCTAGTGGTAGCTTACCTATTTTCAGATGTTTTATTATAAGTCCATTTTGGTTCGGCCAATAGAGGGAAATTTTCTTCACCATCAATTCTCGGGCAAGTTTGCTTCTCGATTAGAACACCTATTTGGCATTGCTTCATTTTTTTTTTGCAACGGCTTTGGCGACCATATCAGATGCATAATTTTCTTATCAAAGGATCTACCTAATTTCCCAGCTTCCTCCTTCTTTCTCCAGTTGGCTTAGTAAGTTCCTCACTAGAGTTTGGTATTTGCTAATAGAAGGCTCTTTTATCATAAATTTTTGCTCTCTTGATTCACTACTAGCTGTGATCAGAGAAAATTATGACATCTTCTACTCAGTCTTCCATAGCTATCTTTAGGCCAGTTATCAATGCTTCATACTTTGCCATGTTGTTGGTGCATAGGAAGGCCAGTTGCACGGTATAACTCAAGTGTATTTTGTTTGGTCCTTCTAAGATAATGCCTACCTCTGTGTTAATCCATTGGCTCCGTCTAATGCATCTACCATTGTGGCAAGCAGGCATTCGATACACTCAATATTTCAGGCACAGTCATCTCGGCCACAAAATCAGCTAAGGCTTGTGCTTTTAGGGTCGACTGGGCGCATACTGTATGTCGAATTCTCCTAATCGGATAAACCACTCAACCATTCTGCCTGAATTTTCTGATCAATAAAGTACTTCTTTCAGGGGGAAGTTCATTCTCACCATAATGGTCTGTGCTTGAAAGTAGTGCCATAGCCACACAGACGCGATAAGTACAACATATGCTTGCTTCTCAATTCTAGGGTATCTTTTTGCACCTCGTAACACTTTGCTGACATAGTATATGAGAAATAATTCTCCCACTTGTTCTCTGATTAAAATCGAGGCAACAATAATGTCTGTGATAGAAAGGTACAATATAGTGATTCACCTTCTTGTGGCCAATTAAGAAGCTAGGGAGAGCTTATAAATCTCTTCAACTATTCTAGGGTTCTCTAACATTCTTTGAACTACTAAAACTATTCCATATTTTTTAAGGTTTGGTAAAATGGCATGCATCTTTGGCTGAGCACAATATGAATTTGCCAAAAGTTATTATTTTCCCATTTTGCTATTGTACTTCATTTATATTCATTAGACGGGTCATGGCTTTGATCACTGCTATTTTTTTAGATTAGCTTCAATTCCTCTCTACGATATTATGAACCCTAAAAATTTTCCTATAGTTACACAAAAAACACACTTGTTTGTGTTAAGCTTCATATTGTATTTAGCTAATACTTGGAATGCCTTTTCTAGATCTCCAATGTCTTCTTCTACCAGTTTGCTTTTTTTTACTATCATGTTGTCCATGTACACCTCCATGGTTTTGTCAATCTGGGCCTCGAACGTTATATTGACTAGTTGCTGGTATGTGGCTCCTATGTTTTTATGGGCCAAAGGGCATCATTTCATAATAATATTCTCCTTGGTTAGTAATGAAGGTAATTTTTTTTGTCTAGCTGATTCATTTTTATCTAGTGGTAGCCGACTGCAGCATCCATGAAGCTGTACCTTTCATATCCTGCTATTGAATCTACTAGCTGGTTTATTTTTAAAAGAGGATAATGATCTTTTGGGCACGCTTTATTTAGATTTGTAAAGTCAACATAGAGGCGCCATTTGCTATTTGGCTTTGGGACAACGACTATTTTCACTAGCCACTCGGGCTAGTGGACTTCTTTTATGAAACTTGCATTAGTGAGTTTGTCAGTTTCTGCTGTTATTACCTTCCATTTGATAGGCACGTGATTTGTCCTCTTTTGCTTGATAGGTTTGGTGCTTGGTTTGATGTTGAGCTTATAATTTAGTGTGTCTGGATCAATCCCATAGATGTCTGATGTTGTCCAGGAAAGTTTTGCTTGTTTCTTTTTAGCACATCTTTTATAGAGGTGAGCACCTAATCTAGGAGGTCAACCCCCACCTTTAAGGTCTTGCCCTACTTAATTATGACATCCAATAGCTCGCCTTTAGGCTTAAGATTCAACTCTATTCTGTCCTTGGGATGTCAAATGGCTCTACTATTTGTAACTCGTCTGCGGTCATGATCGACTTTTCTAGCTAAGTATCTTAAGCCATCTGGAGGGGGAGCGTAAGCTGCACTCCTTTGGTCGCCACTACATATGCCTCCATGGCAATTTTCTAATTGCCCCAGATTACCATAATGTCACTCAAGTTAGAGTAAATTTTCATTATAGGATACTTGATTGATGTGTAGGCACATAGGGAGTAGAGTAGCGGATATTTGAGGACTGTATTGTATGGGAATGAGATGTCTAGCACCATGAATTCGTCCTTTTCTACTCGTGTGTGCTCGCTTTATCTGAGCTCTATAACTA
This sequence comes from Jatropha podagrica, assembly GCA_947857235.1. Lineage (NCBI taxonomy): Eukaryota > Viridiplantae > Streptophyta > Magnoliopsida > Malpighiales > Euphorbiaceae > Jatropha > Jatropha podagrica. The sequence goes on from CANUEP010025911.1 coordinate 7,026, forward strand.
TCTCCATGCTCCTTTCTACTGATACATGCCTTCTTGCCAGCTCCACCAAGAGTGTTTGCTCTAGCTTTAGCTTGGTGACATCGAGCTTTAAGGCCTTAAATATCTCTAGGGTTATCAAATTCACTAAGCTACCATCATCTATGAGGATTTTTCTGACCTTATAGTTCTTTATTATGCCTTCCACCACTAAGGCGTCAAAATGTTGGAAGTGGACATGTTACACCTTCTTCAAAGATAGTAATAGGCTTCCATAAAGGCTTTGCTAGTGTTTCGCTCAAATTGAGTAAATTTCAATAGCGTACCTCTTTCTTATTGAGGTATTATCTCCTCATACAACACCACCAAAAATAATGTTAATTATATCAATGTGTTAGTTCTTATTGGTTGTTTTCTTGCTCTTTCAAATGACTCGACCATCTGCTCGATTGGACTCTCTTGACCTCCTTTCTTGATGAATTTCTAGGGCTCCACATTAGATCAGGCACTCTATCTCCTTTTTTAACTGTTAGCAATTTTCGGTGTCATGGCTAATGTCTTTATGGAATTCATAGTATTTGCTTCTATTGTTTTATCCTATGGACTCTTCTCTCAACTTCCTTGGGTAGTTGAAATGAATTTCCTCCTGATGGTCCTTCAACCATCACAGGATGTCTGTCTAACTCTTGGACAAAGAGGGTGAAATTAATTTCTCTCACTTTTGGGGGTGCTAGTGCGCCAGTAAGGCAACTTATGGAGAAGCTCAATCAGCTTTTGCTCAGTCTACTTACTCGTGTAGGAGAAAAATTTGTACATTTATTTGATGTTCTTTTATATTCATTGTCTTTATTGTGCGCTTACTGGGCCTTCAAGGCTTCATCTAGACGAGCGAAGCTATTGGCTTGAGACACCAATTCTGTAAAGAGTAAGGCTTGTCAATGTTCAGTAAATCAAAGAGCTTGTTATACTTATACTTTTTAGCCAGTGCACTAATGGCCACTTCAATGTTAAGATCCTTTATTTGCATGGTGACTTTTAGAATTTTGTGATGTAATCTCAAAGGAATTCATCCTCCACCCTCTTTAAGTCTATCAAGTTCGATGGTATCTTCTTGCTTGGTATGTACGTGACAAATCAGGCCTTGAATGAGGCTGCCAGTGGAGCAAAACTGCCTAAGGATCTAGTCTTGAGCATTTAAAACCATTCTTGTGTTGGTCCCCTTAATATTATGGAGAATGCTCGACATAGTAATGCATCCACCGTTGTTTAGATGTGCATCATAGTGCGAAAATTTGCTAAATAACTTCGGGGGTCGGTACTCCAGTCATACATCTCAAAAGTAGACATCTTAAACTTATGTGGAAAGTGTACTGACATGGCTAATTGGTTTAATTATGAATCATTCCTCAATCTAAAGTCAATGTTATCTCCTGCTTCTCATAAGTCTTTCAAGATTTGTAAAGTCTTCACTAAGCATTCCTCCTCATGCTTTTGCATATATTCCCATGCATGGGAGTGGACTGTACATAGGTTTTCATTTTGTTCTGGGTGTCTCTATGCCAAGATGAGTCTTTATCTCCCATCTCATCTCCTACAGTCTTATTTTCTATATTGCCTTCATCTATCATGATGTTGACTTGGCATCCATCCTTAGGGGGAATTTGCAACACTAGCCTGGCCATTACTCTTTGCAAGATAGATGCAAAGTCGTTATAAGCTTGAGTGAGCATAACGACTGCCTGTGGGTCCAATGTGAACATATTTGGGGTTGTGGGAATTAACTTCTCAACTAAGTCGCCTACTCTATCAACTTCTTTAGCTCCTAAAACATTTGTCTTTTCCATTGTTTCGTGGGGGGATACTAAGATGCAAGATACGGTGAGAAAGGCGCACGAAAATTCTAAAGGTATTGTAATTTCATTCAATCCATGCTTACCGCACCAATTTGATAGTGTCGAAAATATAACAACTTTAAAGAGTTATAATACTTCTGTTATATTCGACAATCTAAATTGTCACTAACCTTTTTTTAGGAGATGAGTTTATCCTTATATATGAGTTATTAGTGTTAGGTTGGTTGTGTAAATGATAGGAGAGAAATACCTTGGCATTATTTGCTAATATCAAGCCCATATCTTCCTTCTGTTATTTGAGTCGTTACATGGCCCTAAGATCTTGTTATGATTGGTGTTTATCACTACCAAAACTATTTGTAGATCAAATTAAATTGAATTAATTTAGGAGGGTGTATTGAATTAAAAATATGTTAGATTTTAAAACACTTTAAAATTCTAATAATATTCGATCTAGATTGTTTTAGAGTCTATTAAAATTTTATGGTATTCAATTAACATTCTTAAAAAATCCATACAAATTTGATGGTATTCAATTATGACTTTTTAAAAGTCCATACAAATTTGATGGTATTAAAAAATTGGTTGATTTGGAAGCATTTTATTAAATTATCAATTTTATTGGATTTAAGAGTGTTACATATGAATACAAAATTCATTCACAAATCTATCATCTAACACAAAGATTTCAAAAATTTTTTAAAATCTAACAGACTCTTGACCCAATACAATCCTCAATAGAACAAAAGCGGAACACGAACCAGCGAATTTTAAACTACCTGTATAGGTATCAATTGAAATTTTACTATATATATCCGTTCTAAACCCATCTAAATACCTTTTTAAAAATTCATATTCGAACCTGTTTAAGTATTTACTATTTGTATCCATCCAAAAAAAAGTACCTCTAAAACGGGTATAGGGTATCAGCGAATCTTTAATTATCTAAATTTTAAACTTAATTAAAACACATTTTTTACTAATAATGACAGGGTACGCACTATCGAATCTGTTTAATATAGCGGTTAACTGGACCAAGATGGTCGCCGACAACGCTGGCCATTGTAAGCATTTCATTGTCAATGGCGATAAGTTTTTAACAAACATAATAATAATTTTGGAGAAAATGATGCATTTTACTTTTTAATCTCTCATTGTTTTTCAGTTTTTCATTTAGCTGTAAAACCTTTTCATTTGTTCAATTAGGTCATGAAATTAATCTTGGTAAAATTATATAAAAATCATTGTAATTCTATCAAAATCAATAAAAATTTATTAAAAAAATCACAACAATTTCATAAAATTCTCTGTAAAATTCTATTGGAATCTATGATAATCTTAGGAAATCCTTTACTTCTGTCAAACTCAATAATTCTTTTAAAATCTAACACAATCCTAATTCAATACACCCCCTTTAGTTCGATTTTAAATTTTAAATTTTGCTTATTTTTTAGGTTAATCAATTTTACTTTTAAAATTTTTGAAATATTGAATTGAAATGAATTTTTTTCTCTTAGAAACCAAAACTAAACTCAATCTTTTTAAGATTACATTAAATTGAATTAAACTCATTGTTAAGACTAAATGTGGTCAATTTTACTGGTTAATGTGATCCTAATATTGTGTGTAAAATGGATTTAGCATTTATTACTCTATTCTTTTTCAATTGGAGGTTGTTATTGATTTTCCAGTTGTGCTCCAGAGTAACATTCAATACCAAGGATTTATTATTTATAACTAAGTAAGTTTTATAGTAATAAAAAATATATAATGCAAAAGATTTACTTAAATCGAATTGATAAGGATCCAATCATAAAACTAATTTGACATCCATTCTAATTTTAAAAACGTTCATAAATATTGAATAGTTAAGTTCAATGTGTCTTTTCCACTAAGAGTCAGGTGAAATATCTTAATACATGGGCTTCGTGTAGCGGCGTGCAAAACTACTGATCGAACTCAATCAAAAACTGAATTGATCTATTTCAGTTCGATTCTGTAAGGTGTTCCAGAGAGGTTCAATTAATTCGGTTATTCAATTTGAATTAAATTTAACATTCAGTTTGAATCGGTTCATCGATTGGGTTTAAAAAACTAAATCAAAATGATAAAAAATTGACTGAACTGATTGATTTGATTCAATTTAAATGTTGATTGCGATTCAATTGGCTCTATTCTAAAAATTCGATTTATATTGTAGAACCCACCATCTGCTCGTTCACCCCACTTTCGTCTAGAGTAAATAAAACATCGGTAGTCGGCACAAGAAGCCAAGCGTTTATGAAAAGAAAGAGAGAATTTGTACTAAGGCAAGGTCTTTTTTTAAGAAGGCAAAGTCATATTTTTATTTCATTCTATGAACATAAAGTTAATTTAAAAATTAAAATAAGATCATTTTATTAAAAAAAAGGTGTGCACGCAACCATATGTGATAACCTGTAATTGCATTTTACCTCACGGATTGAAATCTGTTTCATTTTAAAATAAGATCATCGTCTTCACTCCCACAAAACAATTATACGAACCAAATACTTAATACAATAGCGTCATAGTTAGATAAATTAGAAACTCAAACTCCAGTATCTTATACTTCTCCTATACAAAGACCTTTGCAAATTACTAAACCAGAAATTCCAATATTCAAACCCCATGAGATACCTGCAGAGCAAATAGTTGAGTTAGATAAAACAGAAGACATGTTAGAAAAAATACAAAATAGGTTAAACAATTTGAATATTTCCTCTTCTTCTAGTATTAAGGTATTAAGTAAAGAAAAACAATTTGAAGAAGAAGAAGAATCAGATACAGATATTAGTCAGTTAAAGAAGAATCAGATACAGATATTAGTAAGTTAAAAGAATAATTTATTGAAAATTTTATCATACAAAAGATTCATAACGCACCATTATTGAAAACTATAATTTTTTATCCTAGACCTACACCCCCAGATATATAATATGAAGATAGATATGCCATGACCCAAGCTATATATGATGGAGAGTCAATTAATGAATGGATATAAATGGACTATCAGAGTACCAAATAATAAATATACTACAAGAAATGATTATGGCTTCATCAGCCCATAAATCTAAAGGTAACACTGACCCAGTTGTAGTTCATATATTAATCTTAGGATTTACTTGTCAATTAAAAGGATGGTGGGATAATTATCTTTCACTTGAAGAAAGACAAAAGATATTAAATGCTACCAAAATTATAGTTAAACAAGAAGGTCAACAACAAATACATACAACTCTTAAAGATGCAGTGAATACTTTGATATTTGCAATTACTTAAACTTTTATAGGTGAACCAGGAGAGTATCAAGCTAGAGCATCTGAGTTATTAACTAATTTAACTTGTCCAAATTTACAAGATTTTAGATGGCATAAAGATGTGTTTCTTACAAAAGTATTTACTTGACAAGATTATAGTCATGCCTTTTGGAAAGAGAGATTTATTGGTGGATTACATAAGTTATTTGCTGAAAAGGTACATTCTCAAATACGAGGGATGTATGGTGGATTCATACCTTATGATACCCTCACATATGGAGAAATTACTAATCATGTTAATAATGAAGGTTTAGCTTTATGCACCGATCTTAAATTAAAAGCAAAGATGAAGAGCGAGTTCCATTAAAGTAGAAAAGAATTAAGAAGTTTATGTAGTCAATACAGATATGAAAGATTAAGTCCCCCTTCAGCTAGACATAAAAAGAAATATAAGAAAAACCCTTATAGAAAACCCTATAGAGCTAAAACCTTTAAAGCTAGAACTTT
>CANUEP010025927.1:0-10816 GCA_947857235.1 Jatropha podagrica
GGACCGAAATAATACCAAGTCCCGGATCGATGGTACTATTCACAGACCGATAAATCACTATTCCCCAATAATTTATTACTTACTCTGTCATTGAAAATTTACATCTTAACTTTAATTAATTAACCACTCACATATAATCTAGTTAACTCCACAAATATTAATTATGCTCAATATCATTATCGAGTCCAATTAAAATATTTTTTTCTCCCTCGAGTGATACCATTCATGACTCGCCTAAATAATATCATTTTAGATCTGAAATTTTGGGGCGTTACACCTGTACTTCAATCAGGTACCTTGTTATGAAATTTTATTCTACCTCGTGATGGTAGTGGTAGTAAGGGGCAACCAGAAGGTGGCCAGAGAGTCCTACATGGTGACTCTTAAGGGAGTGTGATAGATAATATTTTTAGCTTATGATTTATTAGGAATTTTGGTATTTTTATTAATTTTTTATTAGCTTTTATTTAGATTTAATTATGTTTTCAATTAAGTTTTCTTGTTTCTTAATAAGCTTGATTTGAAGGTTTTTTAATAGAAAAATAGCTAGAATTGCTGAAAATCCAAATAGGCCAAATTCCATTATTTAGCCCACGAAGATTTGAAGTCCAGACGGCCCAATGTGTATCCACCTGAGATTAATAAATGAGCCACTATAGCATTTCTCAAGCCCAACCCATTGGAAGAAGACTCTTAATTAAGAAGGAATCCAAATCAAAAACAGTTTTCTACACAGATTATGTTTCTTCCTAATTAAGCCAACTGTTTTCCTACTCGAATTTGAAGACACCATATGAAGTCTATCTAAGGAGAGATCACTACAGTAATTGGGCTATCTTTGGATTGATTATTGAATCTTAGATCTCAAATCTGGATTCTATTCTTTTCTTAGTTTTTCTCTCTTTGTAAGAATTCAAGCAATCAAGCTGTATAAAGAATCAAGGGAGCCATCTACGCTATTGTTTGACTAGTTTTTATCTCTAAACTCTCAATCTTGTTTTTAGTTCATATTATTTATGGAATTATTTTCATATTTGATCGAGTTTTATTTATTTACTATGTCAATGTCAAACTAAACTCTCATGTTAGGGATTTGATAGCTTAATTTCTACCCCAATTTATGATATTAGATTTGTTTTTCTTTGTTCAAGTCATAATTTATTATTGAACTCAAGGCTTTCAAGTAGAGTTTCTCCCCTGGATTGAATTATTTCATTAATCATTATCGGAAGAAGGGTTTTTGATAAGAAACGGGTGATAAATTACATGAGAATAATAATTTGAAGCAGAAGCTATATGGTTTGACTCATGGGTTTTTTTTTTTATAATTTCATGACCTTATGTTATGAATTCTTGAACAAACCATAAAACTTAATGATTTAATTCATGTTTGGTTGCACTATTGAGAGATAGGTAATTAGATGGGATTAAAATAGCTAACAATACATTAGGAGAGCTTGTTAGTGACTTTAGGGTTGTTTTCCCTACTTGAAAAATTAAACTTGATTAACAAACTAATAAAATAAATTGGGTAGAGTTAAGTGAAGTTATATCCCTAGTAGCTTTTAAACTTTGATTTCTTTTCATCAAATATTTTTGTTTGAATTCTTTTCGACTATTTCAATTTATTTTACTTACTTTCACAAATATCCTCTTTATTATCATTTAAATAGTAGTAGATTAAAATAATTTTGGTACTTGGTATACAATCTTCGTGGGAACATACTCTACTCACTCTTTATTACTTGTTGCGATTTCGTGCACTTGCAAAAATTGCTGTCAAAGGGCAACTCGCCCTTCTCCTTTAAATGGTTCCCGATGTCGATATGGTGGATCCAAACATAAGGCATGAAGCAACACCACTAGCTGAACCTATTGATATACTAAGGAATAGAACTGAGCTAAATCTAGAACTAGAAGGTGAGTTGTTAAATATCATCATCAAGGAGAACCAAACACTGAAATTAGGGGCTGACTACTGAACACAACACTTGCCTCCATAGAGGAAGTACTTAAGAAAAATAAACATAACTTCATGTGGACAACATCTGACATTAATGGCATCAACCCTGACATAGTAAGACATAAACCAACATTAACCTGAGTACTAGGCAAGTCAAATAGAGGAGAACAGACCATGCACGTATCAGACAAAAGGTAATAGTGATAGAAATTGACAAACGTATTAATGCAGGATTTGTCAGAGAGGTTCACTAGCCTAAGTGGATAGTGAATGTAGTCCTTGTCCTAAAGCCCAATGGAAAATGGCACCTTTGTGTTGATTTCATAGATCTAAACAAAGCCTACCCTAAAGACCCCCTGCCCATTGCCGAACATCTACTAGTTAGTCAACTCTACTATTGGGTATGAGAGATATAGCTTTATCAACACATCAGCAAGATACCACAAGATCAAGATGAACAAGCTTGACATGGAGAAAATCACCTTCATTACTAGCCGTGGTGTTTACTTCTTTGAGGTTATGTAGTTCGGGCTCAAAAACGCGGAGCCACATCTGGTCAACATGATGTTCAAGGGTGAAATAGGGAAAACTATGGAGGTCTACGTGGATGAGATGATCATAAAAACAAAAAAATGCAGAGGAACATGTCAAAGATTTGAAGGTGGAATCAAATATGAAACTTAACCCAAATAAATGCATTTTTAGCGTGACTAAAGGAAAATTCCTAAGATTTATTATCTCTCAGAGTGGAATCGAAGCCAACCTAGAGAAAATAACAGCAAGTAAAGAAATTATAGCTTTGAGAAGCATAAACAAAGTGCAATAACTAAATGGGCGAATAACAACATTGGGAAGATTCATATCATGTTCAGCCAGAAGATGCATGCCTTTCTACAACACACTAAAAATGACATGGAACACTTCTAGTGGTCTGAGGAGTGCCAAACAACACTAGATGAGCTAAAAGAGTTCCTGATCTCCCCACCACTTCTTAGCAGCCCATAAGAAGGTGGAGTGTTATATTTATATTTATTAGTTATAAGAGCTATAGTGGCCTCTGTGCTAGTGAGAGAAGAAGCAGGAGAGCAATTTCCCCTATATTATATCAGTAAAGTATTGAAAGGCCCCGAATTTAGATATCTGAGGGTAGAGAAACTGGCATTTGCTCTATTAACGACATCAACACGGCTAACACACAACTAAATTTCCCTGAAAGAAAGTGCTACATCGAGTAGAAACATCAGGCAGAATGGTTGAGTGGTCCATCCGACTAGGGGAATTCGACATCACATACACACCTCGCCGACTTGGAAGTACAAACCGTAGTTGATTTTCGTGGTAGAAATGACCATACTAGAGATCCAGAACACGGTGAATACCCACTCACAAATAATATGGTGAAGTATCACAATAGAAGAGTAAAAAAAAACTTTCGAAGTTGGCGACAAAGTGTGGAAGAAACGGGAGATAAAAGCAGGATCAGCAGGGGTTGACAAAATGAACTCTAATTAGGAAGGTCCTTATGAGATCACACAAAAATGGGGACCAAGCACTCTCAAAATCAAACCTCTTGGTGGATATGAGCTTCCCTAGGCTTAGAACTTGGATAAACTAAAGCATTGTTTCATGTAAATATCGAGGTATTAGATAAACGCCAGTTTTTTTTTTCACTTAGCCTTATAAAACCTGTAGGAACCGGATGTATTAGGGAGATCCTAGGAACTTGGGTGTAGAATAACCAAAAAGGCCTTGCAAAGCTAAGTTTTTTCCTTGGCTTATACGAATAACAATGAAAGAGGATATTTCCATATCCTAACGCTCACAAATAGAGTTAAGCCCTTACCAACTATACATTAAATAGCTCAAAGAGAGCATCATCAGGCAAAGAATGCCTAAGTACACAAATAAGGCCGAGCCCCTACCAACTATACATTAACTAGCATGAAGAGAGCATCATAAGCAAAGAATGCCTAAGCACACCAACTATAGAAAGATGTTTTACCCCTTTATAACCATAAAAAATAGCTACTTGAATCGTATATTTTTTAAAATAAAAAATTCATATTATGATTTTTTTGTTCATTGTTAAAGAATATTAAAGACATTTTATCTTTTATAATTGTAACCAAACAAAAAATTTGAAAGTACTTTGATGAATAAAAATTGGCGAAATGCGTAATTTCTTCCTTGAACTTTCTTTAGTTGCCTTTTGAGCCCCTAAACATTGCGGGGGAACCCTTATGCCTTTTAACTTGCGATTTTTGTAGCTATTGTACCCCTTGCCAAAATGAAGAATTTACCTAAAATACACTCGCGTCTACGTGTAAAAATCCGTTGATTTGTTATTAAGTTTTTCGCCACTTTGGATTCCACATGTTCAAGAACTAACAAGAAACAGAAAATGAAATAAACAAAAAATTAAAAGAAAATAACAATGAGACTTGCCCGTAAACTAAAATTCCAAACTAAGAGTAAAATCTAAAAATCTTAGTTCCTCCATTTCTTGAATCCTTTCTCTCAAATTGCTTGTTCAAGTCCTTGCATTGTGTCTTTCTAGCTTGTTTTCAATTGAAGAGGGAGGCAACATTGCTTACAACTTTCTATTATAGGTAAGTTCATTCTTACCCATTTTTTTAGGACTTGGTTTCTGTTGATTAGATTTTACTAGGTATATTAGACTCTGGGTATATTGGGTTTTTGTTAATTGTTTGTTTTGTTTATATTTGTAATGGTCATTATATTGTATTTGTCATTATAGGAAAGGGGATATTTGTGGCCTAGATTTTTATATTCAGGATAAAATACTGGATTGTTTAAAAAATATATTTTCTAGTAAATTTTAGGTCTTCAGATAGCTATTTTTGTAAGGAAATGCACATGGGAGCTTATTTAAATATTTCTTTCTCTAGGATTTCATTATGCCTGAGAAGAGAATACACTTGAGATGGAATCATGGTGGCATGTTTCAACTTGAGCCACAAACGAGGTATATTTGGGGCCATGTGACTGTGGAACCTAGTGTAAATCCTGACCTACTTTCATTAGTGGAGTTGCAAGCCGGAGCCAAGTTTTTTGGGTATAATAATGTGGTTAAGATATTTGCAGAATCTGTAATAGCAAGAGAGACATAGGTCTTTAGTTGTTTGTATAAGGATAGTGATGTGATTCTTGAGTGTAGTGTCTTGAGTCATGGTGAAACCCTCCTTTTGTATGTTGAGCATGATGTGGACGAGGTAGAGGAGATAGAGTTTGGTGGTCTTCCTGAGGGAGTTATTGGAGATCCAAAAAAGGTAAATGTTGGTGGGGGTGTTAATAAAGAAGCTGAGTCAGACGATGTAGGTGTGGGCAATGATATTAATGATAATGTGGGGGAGACAATAAATATTTCAACTAGTGAAAATGTTAGATTAGATGGGATTGAGGATGAGGCGAGGCATGTAATAGATGAAAAATATGAGTCAAACACCAAAGATAGTGATGAGAGTGAGTACCTAAAAGAGAGTGAAGCTTCATCTAAGGAGGGTTCTAAAGTTGAGGAGTTGGAAGCAAAAGATGCAAGTGATAATGATAAAGAGTTAAGGCAAGCTAGACAAAGTGTAATGGTGTACATAAGAAGATTTAGGGGTCTTAGACAACAGGATTTTGTAGATTTACATTTAGGGGAAGCACAGAATTTTGGGTTTAGAGGGGAAGATCATATTAGTGATAGGTACAAGGGAAAAACAGGTAACAATGGGGCTTAACCAAATGATTTTGACCCAGATAATAGAGAAGTGACTGATGATGACCAAAATGAGGGTGAGATAAGTAGTTCAAGCAAGAATAGAGAAAGGAAATTGCATTATAGTCCAATAACAACAATTTTTATTAGGAGTTGGGTATGATTTTTGTGAATGTAGCTCAGTTTAGAGAAGTAGTTAGAAAATATGAAATAGCTAGAGGTGTGCATGTTACCATTAACCTAAATGAACATTGGAGAGTTAAAGCAAAGTGTAGAGATAGTTGCCTCTAATTATCATTTGGAAGTAAAGAGAGTGGGACTAAGAATTTTGCGATTAAGACTTATGTTCCAACCCATAAGTGCTATAGGACAAATAGAAATAAGTTATGCAATCCCAAATTTATTACTAAACACTTCCAAGAGAGAATCTTATCACAACCTAGCATTAAGATAAAGGATATACAAGATCTTTGTAGAGATCAATTGAAGGTTTAAGTATGAAAAACAGTAGTAAGAAGGGCTAAAATTAAGGTTTTGATGTCTGCCATGGGTGGCTATAAGGTAGAATTTGGTAGGATCCATGCATGACTATTGTGAACAAATAACAAATTTGAATCCAGGATCCACTTGTTTTGCTATGTGCAAACGATTGGAAGATGGGAAACAACAATTTGAGAGGCTACAAATGTGTTTAAATGCATGTAAATAAGGATTTTCAGCTGGGATAAAGCAAATCATAGGCATGGATGGTTGTTTTTCTAAAAGGGCCATGTGGATGCCAATTGCTGTGTGTTGTTTCTAAAGATGGAAACAATCAAATGTTTCCTATTGCTTGGGTTATTGTTGACATTGAAAACACAAGGAACTAGCTTTGGTTCATTTCCACTTTGAAGCAAGATTTAGGTTTTACCACGGGGAAGGAATGGGCAATTGTTACGGACATGCAAAATGTATGGGGCCTTGATGGTATTTATTTTACATTTTGATTTTGTCTTTTATTAATAAATTCTTAACAATGCATAAATATGGTTTTTCTTTTAATATTGTGTGTGATAGGGATTAGACAGAGTCATTAGTCAGGAGTTACCTAATATTGACCACAGAATGTGTGCAAGGCATATTTGGACAAACTGGGTGAAGAAGTGGATAGGTGAAGAGAGAAAGAAGAAGTTTTAGGAGGTGCCAAGGGCACCATTTGAAATGCCATTAAAAGAGAAGTTGATAGATATTTGCAAACTTGGTGAGGATTTATTGTATATAATACCCATACTTGGTGTAGGGCATTCTTTAGTCCCTTAACTCAGTGTGATGTGGTTGAAAACAACATGTCTGTGACATTTAATGGGTAGATTCTCAGCACTAGACTAAAATCTATTATAACCATGTGCGAAAAGATTAGAAAATAAGTGATGGAGAGGAATGTGAGAATGAGAGAATTTGCAGAGATGGATTTGTGATATCTCACCTATTGCAATGGAAAACTCAGAATTGCACAAGCTATTAGCTATCCATTGTACACCAAAGTGGAATGGGGATACTAGATTTGAGATAGTAGAGGGAGAATACCAACACACTGTGTGTTTGAGTAAAATGACATATAGTTGCAGATCATGGGAGCTTAAAGGCATTCCATGTCAACATGCAATTTGTGCCATGAACCACAAAAAGTTGAATTCAGAAGATTACATTGTCAAGTGGTATAGGAAACAACATATGATTTCAGTGCTAGGAATGAAGCTTTGGTTTAAGACCAATAATCTTGTTGTTCTACCACCAATCATTGAGCAAAAAATAGCAAGGAGGAAAAAGATAAATAAATGAAGGGACAAAGATGAACTAAAAAAAGAAAATTGGAAAGCATTCAATGAGAGGTGTTGAATGGCATGCACACTATGCAAGAATCCTGGATATAATAAAAGGGGTGTCCAGAGAATGTCAAATGCAGCTCAGGCAATCATTTCAAATATTTTTCCTCAACTTGCTATTTTATAATATTATTATTGATTTCATGTAATTACTTATAGGTAGTGGTTGTTTATAATTGTTTGTATAGGTGAATTGTAATGCTAACCCCGCAACTGTAATGGCACCAACTCCAAGCATAAAGAGCACATAAAGTCAGATAAGAGCTACAACTCTAGCACCAAGTAGCAATCTAACTCAGCCAAGACCAACTCAAAGACCAAATACTAATTTCACTCCAACTACTAATAGTAAATGTTCAATCCCGAATTAAATTAAATGCATTTGTGGACATCCTTTTTTAACATCATTTCACTGCCATTTTGGGATTTAGATGGTCACTTCATCATTTCTCAATGCCTTCATCTACTATCAAACAAAGCATAACTCATGCTATACCTACTGTAATGCATTTTACAAGATGTATAAGAGCTACATCAGCACAAAATCCAACTCAAGCAAGTCAGGGTAGCAACCCTATGGCTAGAGGAACACAACAAATTCCTCGATCAATAGAAAGAGATTTGCAGATCCAACAATTGCTTCTCAACCTAAAAGACATGTTGCCCCAAAAGGAATAGGACTTTACATAAATGAAGGGACTGGTGCAACAACATATCAAGCTTTATATTTATTATCAATTATTTTGGTTTGGTTTAACACAATTTTAATTTGTTTCCAAAATTTGTGAAATGCTTAGTTTTTTTAGTCATTTTTCCATTATGGTAATTTGTGCACTTGTTTATCTTAATGCAATTATCACTAAATAGTGGTAGCAGGGTTATAAGTCCTAGATCACAGTTGAAGAACTGTACTATTATAACTGGGGATTTGGGATTCAAAGCTCTTGGATTGAAGTCGAAGGGAAAAAATGCAATCACAGCTAGGCAACTAGAGACTTGATATACGACATCAGCATAGGCAGTCTCAACCTGCTAGAACACCAACCAACTCTTCTACAATGAGTCAACCATCACAAGGAAGCAACTACCCATCTCAGCATAGTACAAACCCTTAATGAAATTGATATCTTGCTTTTTTGTCCATTGTATTTGGTAGTTGTGAAACAGTTATGACTACTACTAATTAGTTATTCTTTTTTTTAGTTTGATATGTATATTAGATTCAAGTTTTTTGTTGTTTGTACTTATGAACTCTAATGTTGTAAAATTACCAATGTTTTAGTCCTTTCGGGATTTAGATTGGATTCAACTTTTTGTTAATGGAAATTGACCAATTCTAAGAAATGCATTTCTTATCTTCTGCTAATTGCATTAAACAGTACCAATTACTAGCTATGCATTTGTTGTCAACTATTAATTTCATTGAATAGAAGCTACATTACTACATTGTAAATTACAGTAAACAACAGCAGCCAACAGCCAACATATATCTTCGCAAAATATTACCACTTTCAATTCCAATTTAGAAATTACAAAGAACTAGGAGAAGCATAATAATGGGGAGTACAAATTACACAAAATGTTCTTACTCCCAGTGCCAAAAATCACTACACAGTCAACCTATTCTACCCAAAATGAAAGCTAAAACCAACTTCCCAATCCAAACTATTGTAATTTCACATAACCCATTTCTTCAATCTTTTCCACATTATCATCATAACAAAAAACATAAAAAGACCAATGCCAATTTGATATACAATCTTGTTCTTCTTCCTCTCTTCTTCATATTCCTTGATACGCCTCACTAAGCCCATAATCACATGTTGAACATGTTGATAGCCTCGCAAAGTGGGCAAATTTTGTTATGTTAATTTTCATATAGTTTGCATGAATGCATGTTATTTTTATATATTTTACGCTAGTTCGTGTTGTCTCCATTTCAAAGTAATTATAGGAACACAATTTTAGCGAAGGAATGGAAGAGCTTGCTTTATATAGAAAAAAATGACCAACAAGTTGAAAAAAAATAGAAGAAGATTACTCAGTGGACTTCACGCCGCAAAGCAAGTCGCGTTGGAGAAAAAACAAGCCAGTCACGAGCACCAGAAGACATCGCGCGTGCAACCTGCCTGCCAGCAGACCAAAAAGGCGCAAAAATAAAAGTCGCAAGCGCAACATATGTATACGCCAGCGCAAGAAGCACATGAAGCAAGTCAGAAGGTTTACAAGAATAAGTCGCGAGCGCAACTTCCATTTACGCGAGCGCGAGAAGCACTCTTGAGAGATAGAGACATTTGAAGCAAAAGTCGCGATCGCGACCTTTAACCTCGAGAGCGCGAGTTGTGTTTTCCAGGAGACGTAATTGTTGTCCTTTCATAAAAAATACATGTCTTCTCATGCATGGATCGGGACTCTTTCCAAGAGAAGTCATCTCAAGCACCTTTTGGCCAATCAATTACCTCCATAACCAACATCACTCTCCTCTTCTATAAATAGCAATCAAAGTGAAGGAAGAAAAAAGAGTGAAAAATTGTTATTGAAATTCAGATTAATATTCTAAAGAATTAGATTGTATAAAATGAGAGAAGTGTGATAGTAGTACTTAGAGCAAGTTGACAAGAGTCACTTGTTATTGATTGTGTTGAGAACATCAAGAAGTTCCTCGAGGTGTGACGCCCTTCGGACGCTTGAGTTTGATTAAATCTTTCTCTTCTTTTATTGACTTGTTATATGTTATTCTTCATAACCTTTCTATGCAAAGCAACAATTTAAGTTGGTACCGTTCAATAAAAGTTCCTTAAGTTATCTTTTGATCTTTTGTTTAAATCAAGATTACTAAATTATATTCTCAGAAAGAAATAGTTTAGTAAAGATCAAAGAGATTTAATTCATTTAATTGAATTTACATATGCATATTTCACTTACTCTGTCAAAGTTAAATCTGTCTTATTGAAATAATCGAAGAATAAGTACTATGGTTTAATATTTAACAAGATAAGTTATATGTCATAAGTAGAGATACATATGATATATGAAATAATTCTATACTGAGAGGTTGAAATATCTTACCATATGTAATTAAAGAATTATTTGTTGTATGTTGCAAGCTTAGCATAGAAGGAGAATATCCTGTGTATGATTAATTATTCTAAGTACATTACTATACACCTATCTCTAGTGTTAAATAATACTTAGTTTTAGTATACCTAGAAATTAGATAGAATTATTCTCTACTCATATTTCTGTAAACATAGCATTAAGAGTAAA
>CANUEP010025975.1:0-49574 GCA_947857235.1 Jatropha podagrica
GTGTTTAAGGTAGGGGTTTTACCTAAATCTTCAGAATGCTCAGAAAGAGCTTTAGTGGATGAATTTGAGTCACTCTTTACTATCTCTTTCCCCTTATTCTTCTTTCGACCCATTATTCTGTAAGAATTCACGGGTTAGGAACTCTGGAATATTATTACAATTTCCTTTAATAAATTCTATATCAAATTCAAAAATACTTAAAAGCGCTTGCCATCAAGCAAAGATTTGTTTAGAGACAAGGTTTTTAATATCTTTCTGCAAAACATCTTTTGCAGATTTACAATCAATTCTAAGTAAAAACTTTTGATTTAATAAATCAGATTGAAATTTATTTATACAAATAACAATACTTAAAATCTCTTTTTTAATAGTTGAATAGTTTAATTGTGCAGGATTCCAATGTCCTGACACATACTGAATTATACATTCTTTTTCATTTATCTTTTGCTTTAGAATACCACCATAACCTATGTCTGATGCATCTGTCTCTACTATTTTAAATGCATTGGGATTGGGAATATACAAATAGGGTATTTCTTTTACTAAAGACTTAATCTTTTTAACTATTTGTGTATGTTTATCTGTCTAAGGACCTGCATTTTTTCTTAGTCTATTATGTAATGGTTTTATTATACAATTTAGGTTTGGGTAAAAATCTATTACATAATTTAAACAACCTAAAAATCTCTGCAGTTGTGTTTTATTTGTAATTTAATCAGGGAATTTTTCTCCAAATACTAAAGTTCTTTCTATGGGTTGAATAATTCCTTGTTCAATATAATGACCTAGAAATCTAATTCTAGTTTTAAATAAATCCATTTTAGTTTTACTTAATGTCAATCCATTCTTTCTAATGATCATACAAAAAGTTTTTAAATGTTTAAAATGATTTTTAATAGTTTGACTAAATACTAAAACATCATCTATATAAACTATGCAAAATTCTGAATAAGGGTTAAAAATATCATTCATAATCTTTTGAAATTCAGAAGGTGCATTCTTTAATCCAAATGGCATTACATTCCATTCATATTGACCAAATGGAACAGTAAATGCAGTTTTATATATATCTTTAGGATGAATTTGTATCTGCCAGTATCCTGACTTCATATCAAATTTACTAAAGATATTTGCATTGTATAATCTTTTTAAGAGATCTTTCTTATTAGGAATTGGATATCTTATCCATTTTAATGTTGTATTTAAAGGTTTATAATTTATTACTAATCTAGGTACTCCTCTTTCAATTTCAGCATTTTTATTTACATAAAATGCTGCACATGACCAGGGATTTCTAGATTTACAAATTAACTTCTTATCTTCTAATTCTTTAATTTCTTTTTTACAACGCTCTATCATTTCTGGACTCATTTGTATAGGTCTGGCTTTAGTTTTAATTGTTTTTTTATCAAAATCTTTTTCATATGGTAAAAATCAATTATATGTTGCTTTCTATTCCAAAAAGCATTTGGATGATCAGCACATAAGTGGTTTTCCATATATTCTCTTAGGTTTTGAATTTTATTTTGTATGAAATGAGTTTCTAACTGATTTTTAATCCTTTTTAAATGTGCATTATTTTTTAAATCCTTTAAATCTTCTTCTTTAGATTTTATTAATGAATTTATTTCTAATGTTTTTATTGAATAGGCCTTTAATAAATTTAAGTTCTTCCTTTTAGGTTTTTCAATAAATTCTAATTTAATTCTTTTATTTTTAGTCTTAATTTTAATACAGTCTTCTTTTACTGAATATGGAGTTATTAAATTTATAAAAGGTGTACCTAAAATTACCATGTAATTTATCTGAAGAGACAATAAAAATACTGTTTTTATTTCTAAATCTTGATTTATTACTAAAGCTTCAACTTTTCCCATTATATCTAATTTAGTTTTATTAGCTGTACTAAGTTTCTCATTAGTATCTAACCAAAATCTTCTAGGTATTAAAGATGATTTTATACAGTTTAAGTCTGCACCTATATCGAATAAAGCTACTGTATTTATTATAAAATTATCAGCTAATTTAATATCTAATTTTACTAAATATTTATGTGAAGTTATTTCTTGCAATAAGAATAAAAAATTATTATTTACTTCTTCATCCTCTAATTGGTTTATGTCATCATTTGGTTCCCCATCTAGTTCTTCTGAAGAAAAAGAACTAGACTCAGCATTGTTTTCTAATAATTTTATTTTATGAGTATTATGTTGCAATTGAATTTTCAATTCACTTACTTCTTTCTTTAAAATTTTTATTTCTCTATATAAATCTTTTATTGAGACATTGGTTTCTACCTTCTTATTTTTGTTTAAAATAGTTGTTAGGTCATACGTTTTAGTTTCTGCCTTAGAAACTTTCTCTTTTATCTCTTTATTTTCTTCAAAACTTTTTATTAATTTTTTAAGAAGTTTAGTTTTAGTATCATTATCTTCTATATTATTTATTACTTCTAATAATGTACTTTGATCTTTGGTTAACATATTTATTGATTTTTTCTGTTGAACTGGTTGTTCCTAGTTTATCAATCTGATCCTCACTCTCTAAAGGTTCAGATTCAGATTCAGAAGTATTGGTATATAATTCATAAATTTTGTTTAACACTTCTTCTTCTAGATTTAATTCATTTAATTTTTTATTGAACCTACAGAATTTAGCTGTATGCCCCTTTTTACCACAATTATAACAAGTTAAATCCTTATATTATTTTTTATTTGGTGTTTCATTTATCTGTTTTTTCTGTTTATATTTTTTATATGGCTTATAGCTTTTCTTCTTTCTATAAAATTGTTCTTTACTTGGTTTTATTTCATAATTTCTTTTATAATATTTATTTCTTTTATAATGTTTCTTATGCTTTGGTTCTGAACATTGTCCCTTACAATGTTTATTTAATGTCATACCATAATCGAATTGTTTACAGAAAGAACCTAATTCCTGCTTAGTTTTATGTAATTCATATTTTAATGTTCTTTGTAATTTTAAATCTTGACAAATCTGTAATCCTTCTCTCTGGATTATACTTACTAATTGACCATATGTTAAATTATTATATGGGATCGGATTCCCAAATTGTTGTTTTATATAATTCCTGACCTTTTCCCCCAGGAAAAAGGGAAGTCCTGCTAAGAACTTCTCTTTCCAAAATGCTTTATCAGAGTCTTCTCTTAACATTAATCTGGTTAAAAATGTAGTTTTATAATATTGAAAATCACTTAATTTTTTACATTTTAAATTACTTAATAGTTCAGCATTTTTATCTTTTAATAATGATGGATCTCCTATAAAGTGTAATGAAATGGTCAAAATTAATGTAGACACAGCATCTTGGATGGTGTCACCATTTTCATCCATTATTGGATCACCCTCACTATCTACTTGTACAGAGTTTAATAGTCCTAGATGTTGTTGGTCAGTTAGGTGATAATCCCACCAACCTTTAAGTTGTCCTGTGAAACCTGCTATAATGGTTTCTGCTATGGCTCTATCTGAAGCTAATGACTGGGTTTTATATGCATTTGCTGCCATAGTCATTTGCTGTAATAAACTTAAAATATTATACTCAGATAGTTCATCTATATTCCATTGATAGATTGTATTAGCATTATATTTAAATTGAGATATACTATTTGGTTGCTCTATTAATCCTAAATCTGGTGCTCTACTTACTATTTCTCTATGTGATATAGGATTTATCTCAAACTGTTTATCATTTTCAGACTCACTTTCACTAGTTTCAGATTCTTCTTCTATTATATTTATATTTCTTGATTGAGGTGTTTCTTATGTTATATTTTTACTAGACTGTGAGCTTGATTCTATTTTACTAAGTTGTTCTTTCAAATTTTCTAAAAAACTTCCTTTTAATTCTTTCTGACTTGAACTAGAAAGTTGATATGGTTTAAAAATATGAGATTGTACTTTTTCTTTACCTTTTATTTTTACCTCTTTTTCTTCTAATAAATTTTCTATCTTTTTTAATTGTGTATTTAAACAAATTAAACTTGCATTACTAAAATTATTCTGTTCTATTATTTTTTTATCTAAATCATTTTCTCTTGCTACTTTATATGGTGCACAAATAATTTCATTATCTTGGTATTTTATTTTACTAATAGTTTTAGGTGGAAAGTCACTTTGTATAATTCTATCATTTACTATCCATTCTGGTCTTTTATTTCTAATAGTTATTGGATTCACACTTTTATCCTTAATTAATTTAAACCAATCAAAGAATTTAATCTGAGTTTGATTTTTTAATTTATAATCTAAGTATTCTTGTTTTAAATTCTCAAATTTATGAGTCTTTAATATCTTATTTAACTTCATTAAATTTTTTGTTTTTGTTATTTCTTTAATGAAACCTTTTTCAATCTCTTGTTTACTAAGCACATTTAATTCTCTATTTATTTCACTTATATTTTCAGTTATAGCTGAAGCTGATGGTGAATCAGGTGATGAATTAGCTAAATCAGATTGTTGATTTACATAATTTTCAATTGGATTATATATAGCTTGAGGAACTGTTGAACTATAGTCTACTCCTTTCATTTTATTATCAAATATATCAGAAGTTGAATATCTAGGTTTTACTAGAGTTTGAATAATTGGCTTAGGTTCAGAATCTTTATATTTAGCATATATTACTGAAGGTAAATCTACTACTCCTTCTATTGTTACAGAAGATGTTGATCCTGTATAACTAGAGCTTTGACTTCTATTAAATTTTAAGGTTACTTTACCATCTTCATATTGCTCAATTTTCTGTAAATTTATATTTAGTTTAATTTTCTCTTGCACTGGAGGGGGTACAATACTTTCTAATACCCATTCCTCTGGCAATGTTATATCCTTCCATTGAATAGTTTTAGGTATTACTGTATTGGTTTTAGACAAATCAGTTTGTAAAAATCTGGTTTCTCCAATTTAAGGTTGTAATCTATATTTAGTACCAAAAGCTAAATTCATAGCTTTATAATGGATTTTATATATTAATGCAATAGGTATTGAACCTTGCTTCATTTTATAATTATGAGTTTTGTAGAAATTGTATTGGAAGTGTGTATATTTTTTTTGTGTGGCAAGTTAATTTTTAGGGAAAATTTTTGCGAAATTTTTGTAGAAATTTTCTTAAATTTTATTTTAAAATTTTTAATTACTTGTCTCCTTATGAAAATCTAATTACATCCAATATGTGGTCTAGAGTTAGTTATGATATAAGATGATGCCCCGACACAGAATGTTACATTCGCCTTCTGGCTCTCTGAAATTGGGCGGCGGGTGTTACATTTTATGTTAAATAGTTTTGGACTTTAACAAATGTCAAATCACTTTGTATGTTGACAAGGAAATTTTATATAATTCTATTGCTTGAATAGTTTTGGAAATGACATTTCCTATAAGATTAATTTTATTACTTGAACATTTTAGATTCCAAGTTTAATGAGATTTTTATTTTTCATTCAAGGTACTTTTAAAGAAAACTTGAATGAGAAAGTGCCTAGAGTTGCAAAAGAG
The DNA here is from genome assembly GCA_947857235.1 of Jatropha podagrica. Taxonomy (NCBI): domain Eukaryota; kingdom Viridiplantae; phylum Streptophyta; class Magnoliopsida; order Malpighiales; family Euphorbiaceae; genus Jatropha; species Jatropha podagrica. Next base: position 5,518 of record CANUEP010025975.1, read on the forward strand.
GCATTGATTCCAATAATCAATTAGCATCACAATCTATTGATGGACTTGAGTTTTCTACTTGGATGGAAGTGGTTGGTGGTCCGTAGAAAGGAAGAATCGATTGATAATTTTGAATATTTTCTTGTTGGTGGTTCAAGCTCTCATTATACTATATCAGAAAGTTTGTAACGGTCCATTTTTCAGAGTTTTTTTTCAGTGTTGGTAATAGTGCTTAACGGTCTGTGAATAGTACCATCAGTCTAGGACTTAGTATTATTTTCATCTAGAAAAATTATCATATGTGTCTAATATTATAATAAATATTTTTGGAGCATGTTTGCATGATTTAGGTGGGTAGGGAATATTATTTTTATTGTGGTATATTGAGGAATAAATGGTGAACTATTTTTGAGGAGTTAATTTAATTGAATTGAGGAGTTAAATAATATTTATAAATGAATTATTTGAGAAATATTTAGAGCCATTGGATGAGATTACCTAAGACCTAATCTTAGCAATTGATTAAGCATAAAGAGAGGAAGCAAAGTTTGACTTTGCTACTTAAATGATCTACCCATTCTCACGCCATTCTTCTTCTCTTCTTCTTGCTTCATTTCTCTCATTTTTTCTACCACAATATCCATTAAACAACCTAATTAAACCAAAGAAAAGTAATTAACTCATAAGGAATAAGTAATAGAAGCTAGAAATTTGGAGTTCCTAAGCTTGGATTAGAAGTTGCTATTAAAGGAGATAAGTTGTAACTTTTGGGTTTTGTGATTTATTAAGTATAATTTTAGGATTAGCCATGGAATTCATGCATTAAGCCATGCTCTTCTCTTTTCTAATGTTAATTTTGATTTTAATGAGCTCTTTTCCTACTTTAAAAAAATTGGTGAACCCTCTTTAAGAGGCAAAGAGAAGGCTAAGGAGTAGAGTTTTTAAGCTTCTTTAAGCTTGAAAAAGAGGTTAGTGTAATAATATTCTCATTCCCCTTTCATTTTCTTAAGTTTTCATTTTTTAGGTTTTTGTACGATTTTTGAGTTCTTGTTGTTTTTGTTGGAGAAATGTGTAATTGATGAATTTTGATGTTAGAGGTGTACTTGGGTGGGACTGGAAGTCATTTTTGACCCTTTTATGTTTTCCATCCGTTTCTAACTTTTTCATGAAAATTGTAGCTCTATTTCTTAGCTTTCTAAAACATCCTCTTATGTTCCATTCTAATACTTGGAGCTCAACTTATGATTTAAATACCAAAACTGATTCTGTTATGATGTCTCACTTGTATATCCGAATTTATTGTCCATTTTGGCCACTAAAATGGCAAGATAATGTCTTATGCTCTTCATAACAGTTGTAGTTCTACTTCTTACCTTTCTAAATCATCCTCTTATGTCTAATTTGAATACCTATAGCTCAACTTATGATCTTTATACCAAAACTGGTTTTGCTGAATCAGGTTTGGATTGTTGGTCTGTGTTCTTGGGTTTTTTCACCCTCTAAGAACATGATCTGGACTATGGTCCCTTCATGACATTTGTAGTATTTTATCTTAGCTTTCTAATGAATAATTTTCACTCAATTTTAAGTTTTATAACTTCAGTTATACCTTGAGAACACAGCAAAGGTCAGGTTTATGAAAATACTGAAAATTTCTTGATTTAAGTACTTTTATACTATATTAAGTATATCTATTTTGAACATATCCATTTGAATTTATTTTATTAAGTATAAAAAAGGGAGAATGTGGTAATTTTAGTAAGTTATAAGTTTATGAAATTTTGTGAGAAATATTTTAAGTTATAAGATATTTTGCAAAGGATTTATGCATACGTAATAAGTATTAATTTTAAAATGTTTTTGGATAAGAAATGGTGAATGAGAAAATGAGATTATTTATGGAAGAATTCAATTATTCTAAGCTCTACCATACGTGATTGACATCTGGTATGATAAGATTATTGTGATATATGAGTATGCTCAGATTTTCAGCCTGTATTATTGGTGGAGCTATGATTATATGCTAGGGTTATTAGCCCTTATAAATAGGCAGACACACTTATTATTGTGGTACTTGCACTAACCACGGTGGCCTCAGGTCACGATTATGTGATTGGTGGGTGGCGTTTTCACAGGCCACGATCGATTCTACTTACATTCTTTTGGAATTGGTATGAGCTTTATATAAAATGGAAATAGGAATTTTTAATTCATTATAAAGAAATCGGATAATATATTGGCATTTACTATATTTTCTTATCTATTATGAGATGGAATAAATTTTTAACTGTGAATTCTTATCTTCTTTCAACATACTTGAATTTAATTAATACGATTTCGGTATTTAAAAAAAGTGTATTGTTTGAAATTAGTTATTTAGTGTTCTTTGGATGTTTTAAGTTTATAATTATTTAGCACCACTAAGTCTTTCACTCAGCGCGTTGATTTCTATCACGCACGTATTAGGAGCGGAGGGCACCTGTCGGGACCAGAAGAAGACATCAGAGTAGATCTAGCATTTTGGGTAGGACATGTATACTAATATAAACTATGGCATGTATAGACTATTATGAATAATATTGAGGTTGCAAGTATTTGAATAAATTTTTAATGAAATTGGTGGCTGATTTAGTATTATTATTTGATTATTTGTTTGGTGGTGTGTGAGTGATGACATATTTAGTTATCTTGAATGGTGAATGTATGAAGATATATATATATATATATATATATATATATATATATATATATATATATATATATATATATATAACTTGGATGGACAATGGTATAATGAGATTGATTTGATCTTAAAAATTTTTAGAAGTGCTTACTGATGATTTGAGTAAAATTGGAGTTGAGGTTTGGGGGCTAATATTGGAAGTGTATTTAATTTTCTGTGTGGCAAGTGAATTTTTAAAGGGAACTCTTGCGAAAATTTTCAATTTACCTTCATAATTTTATTTTTCCGTAAGATCATCCTTAAAACCTTTATTGATTATTTTAAATTACTTGCTTCACACAAAAAAATAATCACTTCTAATATATACTATGGAGTTAATGAGTAGAATAAGATGGTGCTCCAACACCGAATGTGGCAACCGTCGTCTGGTTCTCCGGGATTGGACGGTGGGTGTTACAAAGTTGATCCATAAGGCTCTCAATGATTATGATCAATTACACCAAGAGCTAAGAAAAAAAGATGCGCAAATAAGTGTGAATCTAGTCCAATAGTAATTCTTAGCTAGTTTGGAGAATAAGGCAATTTCAATAACAGCTATTGGATCGCTTTCGCGGTAAAATGAGATAAACTTCAATATTTTTTTTCCATGACTCAGGTTGTGTAATTTTTGTGTATCATTTAGAGACATCAATATTTAGAATTTTAGTTGGAATTATAGTTTCTATTTTATGATATTTTAGAGGTTGTTTACTTTGTAGAATGGAATTCATAATTGAAGCATATTTAAATTTTTTATAGTTTATATGATTCTTAGACTTTGTGAATGACTTTAATTTATATTCTAATTGATCACAGGTAATATGGATCAAATAAAAATATAAAAAATTTAGAAATGAAAGTTTCTTCTCTAACTTACTGTAAGTTAGAAATAAATTTAGAGACCCTAAATCCATATCTAATATATTTATTTTTTACAATTTAGAAATAAAAAATTTGTCACTAAATAATTATCATCACCTTATAAAATAAATTAGCTACAAAAATTTCGTCTCTAATTTATGGTTAGAAACAAAAATAGAGACCATAAATCTATTTTTAATATATTTTAATAACAATTAGAAATGGATAGACTGTCTCTATAGATAAATTTGGAAACAAAATAAAAAGAATTTCTTTAATAATTTAGAAAGAGAATGCACACTTTAGAGACGGATAAAGTCAAATCTAAATTTAAAAACAAATTGCTAGTCATCTCTAAAAATTAGAAACAAGGTTATTAGCTACGAACTTAGAGACTATGATTTCTGTCTCTAACGCCACTTTAGATATGGTTTATTATATGTTAGAGACAATTTTGTCTGACTCTAATAACATTTTTTCTAGTAGTGAGACCAACTATCAAGATATCCATGTCGTCAATAGGGCTTCCAGACTAACTATAGGATAATCAGCCTTGAAACAGGGTTTTCAAACCAAGTTCAGATGACCAACAGGGTATCCATACCAACTACAAGGCAATCAGCCTCAAAACAATGGTTTTTAGACCAACTTCAGATGAAAAATAAAGTTTCCAAACCAACTACATGATAGTCAGACCCAAAACAGGTTCTTTAGACTAAATCTTGACCAACTTCAAGATAATAATATAAGAAAATCGGGTACTTAGACCAAGTCTAGATCAAAAGTAGGGTTTCTAAACTTAGAGCTCGGTTGTCAGACTAATTATGGAGTAATCAAACTTGGAATAGGCTTTTCAGACAAAGTCCAAATCAGAAACACGATTTCTAAACCAACTCTAGAGTAAACAGAGTAGGACAGGATTTATAGAACAATCCCAAATAATTAGACACCCATCGGGACTTCCAATAGGGTCTAAGGAGATTACAACTTTGATCAGAGTTGAAAATAGACCACTAGGGCAAAGACCAGTTTTCCTAACAATTAAGGATAAAACAATAATTTTTAAACAATCAAACTCCTACCGAGTCTACTTACAATGTCTAAGGAGTTACAGCTTTGATTAGAGTTGAAAATAGGCCACCAATGCAAAAGATTGATTTTCTGCCAACTAGGGGTGAAATGGTAATTTTTAGACAATCAGACTCCTACCAAGACCACCAATAGGGCCTAAGGAGGTTACAGCTTTGATCAAAGCTAAAAATAGGCCACCAGGGCAAAAGATCAATTTTCCTAATGACTAGGGAGAAAATAATAATTTTCAGACAATTAGACTCGTACCAAGACTACCTAGAGGACATAAGGAGGTTACAGCTTTGATTAGAGTTGAAAACAAGACACCAGAGCAAAAGACAAGTTTTCCCGATAAGCAGGGGTAAAATGATAATTTTAAGACAATTAGAGTTCTACTGATACCACCTATAAGGTCTAAAGGAAGTTACAACTTTGCTAGAGTTGAAAACAGGCCAACAGGGCAAAAGCAGGTTTCCCGCCAATTGAGGATAAAACGATAATTTTTAGATGATCATATCCCTTTTGAGACTGCTAACAGGGTCTAAAGAGGTTAAAGCTTCAATCAAAGATGAAAACAGGCCACTAGGATAAAAGACTAATTTTCCCAACAACTAGGGGGTAAAATGCCAATTTTCAAACAAACAGATTCCTATCGGGACTACCTACAAGGTCTAAGGAGGTCAGAGCTTTGATTAGAGCTCAAAACAAGCCACTAGGGCAAAAGATTGATTTTCTCGATAATCAGGGGTAAAATGGTAACTTTAGACAATCAGACTCCTACTGAGACTACTTACAGAGTCAAAGGAGGTTACAACTTTGATTAGAGTTGAAAATAGGCCACTTGGGCAAAAGACTAGTCTTTCCACCAACTAAGGGTAAAATGGTAATTTTTAAATTATCAAACTCCTACCGGGACTGCCAATAGGGTATAAGGAGGTTATAGCTTCGATTAAAGTTGAAAATAGGCCACCAGGGCAAAAGACTAGTTTTCCCAACAATTAAGGGCAAAACGGTATTTTTAGACAATTAGACTCCTAGCGAAACTACTTACAGGATCTAAGGAGGTTAAAACTTTGGTCAGAGCGAAAAACAGGCCACCAGGGCAAAAGACCAATTTTTCCAGCAACTAGGAGTAAAACGGTAATTTTCAAACAATCAGACTCCTACCGAGATGACCTATAGGTCCAGGAGGTTATAACTTTAATTAGAGTTAAAAATAGGCCACTAAAGCAAATGGCCAGTTTTCCCACCAACTAGTGGCAAAATGATAATTTTCAGACAATCAGACTCCTACCGAGACTACCTATAGGGTTTATGGGTGGTTACGGGTTTGATTAGAGCTGACAATAGGCCACCAATGCAAATGACCGATTTTCCTTTAACTAAGGGTAAAACAATCATTTCAGATAATCAAACTCTACTAGGACTTCCTATAGGATCAAAGGAGGGCAAACCAGAAATTAGACTCTTATCAGGACTGCCTATAGAGTCTAAGGAGGTCACATGGACTTTTCAAAACCAGTCGAATCAAACGGCCTCTAGAAAAATATTCTCGGAATCAAATGAGACTCCCAAAGGATGTTCCAGACATCACCACGATCTTCCTAAATATGGTTCTTAGACCAAAATTCTTTTCAGTGCTGTTGAAATCGAAGTCTAAGAAATCGAGGCTTGATCAGTTCCGATCTCTCAGAGGGGATAATCTGTTGACTGCGATTTCAACACCAAGCTCTAGGAACTTTTACCATAGTTCCAACGACATGAGAATCAGCTCAAATAGAGCTCTGGAAGCCTGAAAACAAAAGGCCAAGGCATTTTGATAAAATGCCCCGATCGACACTAGGCTACCTAGCACTGACACTGGGCTATCTAGAGCCAATGCCGATCACCCTGCCATCGGCGCTGATTAAGAGCACCCTGTGCTAATTTGAGGGACCCTATCACCGATCTATGCTGGCACAACCCCCTCTTCGCCTATAAATATGGCCCTCCTCCCTCATTTTCGAGCATCTCTTGTGGCATGATTGAATGTTTCTCAAGGCTCATTGACTCTGTCTCTCCCTCAAGAGCGATTCTAAGTCCATAATGTCCAATTATTGTTCTTCTTCCTTAATGGAGTAAGAACCCGACTTGGTTCTTAAGCGCTGATCTTTTCGCTAGTCTTCCTTAAACTTATTAATATATTATTAAACAATTTAAGAATTAATTAATAATACGTTAATCAACAATATTATAAAGACTATATTAGGGTCCTCGTGCCCATCCTTGGAGACATTTTGGAGCAAGACTCAATCTCTTTGATTGAGCAGGCGAATCGTGGAACCTTGAAGCCGCACACACGCGCAAGCCAACCTCTCGACCTCGACCTGATGTAGGGTATAATCAATAAACTCAAACCTTTGTCAATTTAAGCTCAGTCCATCCGGCACCTAATATTTGTCAAGCTCGGTTTCCTCAGCATATTGCATGCTTTAAGCCTAGCCCGTCCGGCAAACATATCATAGCAAAATCATACAATCAGTGTTTAGACCAAAGCCCGGTCCGTCCGGCATCCAGCAAGCGCAGCTCCCGAGTGGTACTTTTAAAACCATATGCTCCTAATCGATATTAGAACTTCGTGTGCCCTGATCCTCATACAAATAAGGTGGAAGGCCTACCTATAGATTCTAGCCTAGGTAGTGGGCCCTCGACCAAATTGACTAGTGGGGACTTAGGGGAATGTGTCGCACGACCTAGAATCCTTGATAAATGAGGCTAGAGTCGAGCTCCCCACTGAATTACACACCTTTTCGATTATTACTTCAAATGCATTCTTGACATTGTCATGCATTTTAGTATGTTTATGCACTAATAAACTGACATTCATGCAAAACACTGCTTTTGATTTCTCAATTTGATCCCAATTGTTGATTCACTCATAAGAAGCCAAAAACCTAATCCTCGAACCAAATGATTTGAGATAAAGGAGTCAATCATAGGGTTTTTACCTTATATTTTCCTAAAAAACAAAAACAAATTAAGGTGCCGAATCTAACACACACATAGTTAAAGTGCTTTAGAGAGCTGACCTGACATCACTTAAAAGCACTAAATTGAGCCATAAAGCCGACAAACATGATAATCAAACCAACAACAGCAAAAGGAATTGTAGGGGAGTTCATCCCAGTTTTCGTGAGAAATCGACCTATGGGCCCGTCTAGAAAGACTTCATCCTTTAGATCCTTTCCATGGCACTCGGAAGGGGTCTCACACACACACATAGCTCAAATGAAGACACAAGGACATGTTGTATATACCAACATGGGTGGATCCATCTAATATTTGTTACAATAATACTATGCAAAAATAGTGGTATGATCCTTCATCTCACCACCGAGTAAAGTGCTATGATCCACAGTAGTTGGTGTGGTTGCGATCCCACCATCTTAAGCTTCTTAAAAGCCCAAAGTTTCAACTGTGACACCAGTCAATAAAAAAAAGAAGAGAAAGAATAAAAAAAAGAGAGCAAAAAGCTCGCTAAGCTAAAAACCCGAAAAGGGCAGCTTAGGAAAAAATTAGGCAGAGGAAATCAATCAATCAATCAAAAAAGAGAGAAAAAAAAAGAAAGAAAAGCAAAAGCTCGCTAAGCTAAAGACCTAAAAAAGGCAGCTTAGGTAAAAGTTAGAGCAAATGAAGAGAATAAAAGGATAGAAGGCTAACTAAGTTGAGAACCCAAAAGTGCGACTTAGGCAAAAATTAGAGCATACGAGATTGATTAGGGGTATCTTTACTTGAAGAACCTATTGGTCCCCCATCAGACCAAAATTAGTGTCAAGATCCCAACATGACTCTCCTAATCAGGTCAAAGTCTTAAAAATGGGACACAATTGTTCCATATTTGATCTATAATCAGCAAAAGCTTAATACTGCAATGATTATCAATATCAATCAGTACAAAGTACTAACTCATAATACAGAAACTGTCAAGTGGCAACCAAGACGGTATGAATGATCACAATCTTATGCCTGCTTTCATAATAGCAATAATGGCAAAATGCCTACTTTTGATTCATCTGATGGGATATCAATCAAAAGGAATCTCGAGCAAAGAAATTATCAATGAAGTAGGATCAATATCTAGTCAAGATACTATGGATATCTCATCAATAATTGACCTCTTACCAGAAATGACAACGAACTCCTCATACAATGTGTCGAACTATTCTTAGAGCTCATACGAAATAAAGAAAAATACAAAGAATGAATGTCTAAATTTAGCATTGAGTTTCATCAAAATCATCATTGAGCTCAATGCTCCTGATAGCATCACTCTGCTACTCGTATCTCATCCTTGGTCGAACACCACGACTAGGACGAGCCTCCCAACTTTTCAAATGGCAACCCATGCAAGCTTACTGCATTATAAGATTTTGCATTAGCTTTGCATATCATGCATACATATCATGCATAGTTTTTCTTATGGTTTTTTGTTTTAAAACTTATAGGAATAAGGGCATCCTCAATTGTCACCTCCATAAGTATCACCTACGCCACTTCACATAGTTGACTGAATTCCTAGTATACTTTTACCTAGACCTGTGAAGTTGGTTTTCAACACACCCCAATTAGTTTCAAAGAATAAATTATGCTAAAGCCTACAATGAGGGGCAATCGAAGAATAAACCAAGGCAAGCCCACAATAAAAGACAATTGAAGAATAAACTGGGCCAAACTACCCCGGCGGTATGGGCCAAACTACCTTCACCATTGTGATTCATATAGGTCACCGAACAGAGGAGCTTCTCGTAATAATAGACGATGAGCAAAGACCTCAAAGGCACCAGCTGCACAGCTAGCTAAGAAAAGAAAGTGAAGCCTATAAGGTTTTTCATCATTTTATAAGCTTCATGGGTCTCATTAGGCTCAGTTTGAAACTTTCAACCCCTTTTGCTTGATCTCAACTCTTATGCTTAGCCGGTAACCCGCCCTGGCTTACTACTGAAGTAGGAGCATCACTACTAGTTGCAAATAAAATTTCACGGCCAATAGGTGAGTCCTCTCGATTCTTTTTTCGAACAAAGTCACACATAATCCCATAATTGTGATTTAATTTATATTTTTGTGCAAAGACACATTTCACATTTATGTGCAAAATCACGCTTGTCATAAGAGCATGTTTTTCTAGGCATAATCACGAAACTTTTGATACTAAACCATAGGCCAAGGACCTCTTTCCTGTTAGTAAAATTAGTTTATGCAGGTTCAACCAAAGTGACACATTTCAAATTAAATCATCCCAAGTGACGCACCTATGCCGTCCTAAGTGGTGGACCCAAGCTGTCCCATGTGGTGGACCGAAGCCATCCCAAGTGGTGCACCTAAGCAGTCCCAAGTGGCTCACTTAAGCTGTTTAGAGAACGTACCCATCCAAAGTGACAACCTGCCAAAGTGGCGCATTTCAAATCAAGCCATCCCAATTGGCGCAGCTAAGTCATCCCAAGTGGTGGACCCAAGCCATCCCAAGTGGCGTACCCAAGCCATCCTAAGTGGCGTACCCAAGCAGTGCCAAGTGCACACTTAAACTGCAATAATGGAGCAGTCATTCGCAAAAGTCGCCAACAATCATAATGGTGCAAGAATCATAATGCACCGAAAGTGGCGCATTTCATATCATGCGGTCCCAAGTGGAACACTCAAGCTGTCCTAAGTGGTGCACCCAAGCCGTCCCAAGTTGCGAACCTAAGTTGTCCCAAGTTACGCACCCAGACTATCCCAAGTGACGCATTTCAATAAAGCCACCAAATGATAAAAACAACTACAGAAGCTGTCGGGCGTCATCATGGTGTAATTCCTCCACTCTACATTTCTAAAGTGACACATTTCAGCAAAGCTGCCAAAATGACGCAGTCATCCACAGAAGCTACCGACCATCACCATGGAATAATTCCTCTAATCTACATGTGTAAAATGACACTCTTCCGAAGTGATGCATGCATTTCAACAAAGTTGCCGAATGTAGAAGACATTAACTATCATAACGCAATTCACCTGCCAAACATCACCAAAATGGCACTCTATATCAGCAAAGCTGCCAAATTGGTGCACTTCCTACATCCAAGCCATTCAACGCAAAGCAGGTAAGTATTTCTTACTTGCACATCTACTTTAGACTTTGATAGCATCTTGATTTAAAGCAAAATATATCAAAGTGGGGGCAACTGTAGATGCTCAATTTTTTCCCCTAAAAAAACTCAATGATGATAATCTTTTTGTGATAAAATGAGTTTGAGACATCTGATGAATTTAATTCTTGGATGAATTTTTTGAGTTTAAGAAATGTGACCCGTCGAGTCATTTTCACATTTTTCGAGTTTAGAAAGATTCTCGAGTGCGCCTATAATACATCCTGATGCACCGTCTCATTTTGTGTGCCACCCAGATTGATTTCGTGAAAGTGGACCAACCTATTTTGGGGCCCATCAGTGCATGTAAGCCCTAAAACTAAGGTCACCTAGCCTCTTTTGCCTGTAAATAGACCAAGGGTTTAGGAAAAGAGGGAGGAAAGTTGATTGCCTAGCCAAACTATTGTATTTTTTTCTTAAAAACTCTTTCAATCTAAATCTATAACAAGTTCTATAGATTAGGGTTAAGGGGTAATAGTTTTCTATCAAGAATTTCAGTGGATTTTGGAATCAATCTTTTCTCTAAACACTAATTAATCGAGGAAATCTTCGATAATTGATCAAAGAAAAAAGTTATTGGGTATTCCTTGCCATTTTCAATTTAATCTTAAGTTTTTCTTCAAAACAATATAAACTAAGATCCAAACCTTCTTCTCCATCTTTTCTTTTCTAGTGTTCAAAAACACCTCTTTTAAGTATAGTTATGAGGGAAACTCATGATAAACCAAGAAGAGAGGTGTCTGTGTAGTAGTGGTGTGAGCCATAGGCAATAGTGGCTTGCAGTGGCGCGAGCCACAGGTAGTGGCTCGAGCCACTTCTTCACAAATAGCTTGTAAAACTGTTTTCTTGAGTTTTCTAATCATGCAACACCCATACACCACTACATGTGGCGCCTAGGTCTTCATTTCAAAATCTTAATAACATAAAATAAATAACCTAGCTTTGATTCTAGGATCCAATCGAACCAAGCTTTAAGCATCCTTACCTAAAGTGCTTATTAAACTCATTTTTAATCTAGATGAGCAAATAAAGAATGGAAATGGGTAGTGATGGTCATAGTTGTTCATCATTCATGATGAATAATGAATTCTTGAACTCAAATCCCATTCTAAGTTAAATAACAATGCTTTATGATTCTGCCCTTTACTTTTCAATTCATTTACATTGTGTCATTTAAATTCTAAGCCATTTACTTTATGCTCTTTCATTATTATGCTATTATTCATTGTTCTAACCAACACTTATTAACTTTGCTAACTTTTATTTTGATTCCTTGACATTATTGTTTGATTCATTAGCCTATATGTTTGTTGTGTTTGTTGCTTTACTTTTTATGTTTGAGTTAGTGTTTTATTCTTATTAAGCTTAATGTAAAGGACCTCAGTGAGTCATATTATTTCTTGCTTATAATCAATTTAGGACTTGGGTAATTTTAATGGGATATTTGAGTAGAATGTAATTCCTTTCTCTTTTCCCCTTTTTGGTATTTTTATTTTGTGCTTTTACATGTAATTATACGTGTGTTTGACATACTTTCTAAAATCGCATTAAAATGTATTTACATCTCAATTAAAGTTAACCCTATTATCAATCATTGTGAATTAATAGACAATAAGGAGGCCGATTTAACTAGGCGATTCCATGTCTAACACATTTTCAATACCGTACCTAACTCCCTTACCCAATCTCTTATTTTAAATCGAATTAGTCAATTCCAAAAAATCGATTGATTTGAGAATTTTTCCTAAAAAGGGTGTGACTCCGAATTAAAACTCTTACTAAAGTAAGAGATTTTCAATTCGAGAATCAATGAATGGGCCTAATAAAAGAAAACCACTTTTTCTAAAATAAAATTAACCAAACCCATTCTATCATTTTTCCTTTGCGAAAAAGTAAGCATCCTCATCAAGTTTGAGAAAGGAATTTTCATCTTGCCGATACTGGACCAGACATTGTCTATGTTGTTAGTATTGTGAGTCAATACATGCATAGCCCTTGGGAATCTCACTTGGAAGCTATAAATCAGATTTTGAGACATTTGAAATTAGCCCTAAGAAGAGGAATACTATTTTCTAAACATGGTCATTGGAAACTAAAAGGATATATAGAAGCAAATTAGGCTGGTTCTCTTGACGACAAGATCAACTACTAGTTATTGTGCTTTGTTGATTGAAACATGGTCATATGGAGGAATATGAAATAGACGATTATTGCAAAGTCTAGTGCAGAAGTCGGATATAAAGCTATGGCACATGAAATTTGTGAACTCCTATGGCACATGAAATTTGTGAACTACTTACTTTAATGCACTATATTCAAATATTGCCATGCATTATCAATATGCCAGTGCATCAATAAACTGACATTCATGCAAAACAACACTTTTGATTTTCAATTAAGACCCAAACTTTTGATCCACATGCAATGAAGCCTAAAACCTAGTCCTCAAACCCAATGATTTGAGGCTAGTGTATTTTATGCATTATGGCACACTTAAGGAGTCAATAACGAGGTTTTTACCTTATATTTTTCCCGAAAATAAAAATAAAATAAGGTGACGACTCTAACACACCACATAGTCAAAAGTGCTCCAAAGAGCCAAACCCGACACCACTTAAGTGCTAAACAAAGCCATAAATTTGATAAATTGGTAATCAGATTAATTAATCAACCAAACTAGTCGCGTAGGCCTAAAACAGAACAAATCGAGAAGGGACCGTGATAACAACAAAATATGCATATATTTTACCGTTTGTTTTAATTAAATTTAGCTTTATTTTGAATATTAAAATAGGAATAAAAATCCATCTTGCATGATTTTCTCTCTTTCTTGAATAATCATATAGACTACACTAATATTTGCTATTTTGAGAAAATTTGGACCACATATGACCCATTTGGCATCAAACAATGACAAAAGAGGCTTTAAGCCTAAGCCATGTCCCTAAAAAGACTGAAAAAGCCCCTGTCCAATATTCATAAATTCAAAAAGAGCAGTGAAAAGTTTATCAATGTGGACAGCTGAGAACTAAGCTTGAAGTGAGCTGCAAAACGACCTCTTGCAAGATCGTTTGGATTGAAACGTCACAATTTTGACAGAAGCATTGAATCTAGCCTTGTGAGCTGCCTCCTTCAGCATTTTATATTACCTTTTACATGGTTGAGAGTTGCTTGGTAAGTCAAATTGTGCAAGTTGACATAGGGAGATGTGGACTAATGGGAGCCAATCAACAATTCCACATATCAGCTAAAGGAAAGAAAGCAGCTGCGTTGAGAATCCTGGGGCAAGTAAAGGAAGCATCAAAATGATCTCCTGCCTGGTCGTTTGAAATGAAATTACAGCGTTTTGAAGAAGCAATGAACCTAGTTCAAATTCAAATGATTATTTTATCATTTGTTTTCTTCACATGGGCGGTAGAAGCAGGCTTTGTAGATGCAAGTTGATCAAGTGGACAAGATGATGTGGACCAATGAAATTCAAGGAAGAAAAGTCTATATAATAGAGAAAGAAAGACTTCAAACGGGTTAGTTGGTTAGTTAACACTTGACAACTCTCTTGTTGCTCTTTGGCACTTGTTGCTGAAAGCAAGCAGGAGGAGAAATTAAGTGGCCAATCAAACTTCAGCCAAGAAATTAAGAGAGAGAGTCAGTATTTAGTGAGTGTTGTTACAAATAGAAAAGAAGAGGAAAAAAGCCAGTAGCAAGAGCTTGGACATGGAAAACTTGGGCAACCAATCAAAATCCCTGAGCTTTTAATCTATGGCTTTTCCCTTTATGAATTATATTTATGCTGATTTATTTGTAATAATGCTAGGCTAAATATTTGAATCTAGTTATGGGATTTATTTATTAATTTAAAATGTAACTTTGAATAAAATAATTTATGTTGTATGTTTAATTCCTGATTTAATATGTTGAACTTAATGCCTGTGGATATGTCAGGATCCCATATTTGCATGATATTATATCTATTTGAACAGACTGAAAAGTTGACAAATTAGGTCGAATCTCACATATTAAACCTAGAATTTCTTTCTAGCGCTAGAAATAGGCTAGGTTCTTTGAGGATAAAGAATTAACATTAGCTTAATGAGTTAAAATTGTGCTAGGCTACAATAAATTGTAGATATGCATAGTTTTAATAGTCCTTCTGAGGTCGAAAGAGGATTTTGGATACTTTAGGTTAGTTCTCCTTCAAGAATTGACATAACATTTTATACCATATTAAGCTACAAAAGTAGATGTCATATGGTTGTAGCAGTCCAATTGAGCTAGAAAGAGGATTTTGGACATCATAAATTAATTATTTAGAGTTTGCACCCAAGAATTAATAGAGACCCCATAACTAGACCAACTCTATAATTATTTGCTGAATCTATCTTTTGATATTTCCACTTGCTTATTTTAATTAAAATTTATTTAATTTAATTACATCTTAGTTTAATCCAACTCCATTTAAATTCAATCTTCCTAATAATTATCGGGCATAACGAATTAATAGCCTATTCCTCAATCTCTGTGCGATGATAATCTTTTTTATTACTTATACGACCCGTGTACTTGCGAAACGCAACCACGCACCTCGAGACGCAGACGCGTGGCATACGACACATCCCGAACAGACCGCAGTGGGGTTCCATCCAGTCTTGGCATTTCCAGTTTTCCGTGACGAACGAACTGATGGTACCGTCCGGTCAGACTCCATCATTTGTGTCTTTCCCATGGCACCTGGGAGGGGGCTCATACCTTTGTCTCATTACCATTAGTTGTCTTTGTCAATCACCCATAATTTAAAACAGCCAAAATGAGAACTAACATAGAAAATATTAAAACAACAAAAACAAAATTATAGTAAAAAAAAGGCTCGTAATACAAAATTATAGCAAGAAAAAGGCTTCTAAAAGCACAACATCTAAACCAATAACAAAATAAAATTATAATAAAGTAGATATTCAGCAACTACAAAAATTTCAGAAACCAAAGAACTCAGACCCGTAAAAAATTAGAATTTCCGAGTAGGCCAAAGTAGAAATAGAAGGAAATCACCTACCAAAATCACTGAATCATAAAACAACTCATAGGGTTATTCTAACTTCTAGAATCAATATCGAAAAGCAAAAGTCGATCACCCAAAATAAATCACATGGGCCTCCAAGCACCAACGAGTAGGACTTTAGCAAAATTACAAATTTGGCGCGTGAGACGTACGCGCTTCATTTCTAATGATCAGACACGATTGGAAGGGTAGAAATGTGCTTGCACTCCTAAGATGGTAAAATGCCCTAGAGTTATTTCCTATAGTAGCTTCTCATTAGGAAGCCCCATTTGAAAATATTAAAATATTCAAGTAGGTTAGAGCTTATATGGCTCTAATGCCATGTAGTTTTTTGAATAAATTATCTATATATTTATATATTTATCTTAGGAAGTTACAAGTGTATATATATGTATATACACAAGTATATATCTTCTATTCTAGGGTTGAATCCCTATGATTGTGCTACCTAATTAATATAAAGAGCTAATTTTCCACTATATATATTTCAAATTTTTTTTTTCCAATTTACAATTTGCAATGCTATTAATTTGATCAAAGAGAATATCAATTCATATAGCCAAACTAGGTGGGAACCATGGCTTAGTTGTTGTTGTCCCTATGGTTTCAGCTTGAATTCAATTAAAGAGGGAACTCAAATCTTGTCTTCTTAATGAACTGTTACTCGTAAATAAACATAGGTGGAGGATAACTACTTCTTAACTAACAGAAAAATGAAAAGGGTGGAGGTACACACTCCTACAACATTTTTTTTTTTTTTGAAAATCACACTCCAACTTAAGAATTGAAATTGCTCAACTAAAAACACATAACAAAATAAATGAAATAGAAATTTAAATTCTTGCTTGGTCTTCCTAATTTTCAACAGCGAGGTCCCAACAGCTCCTTTACCATGACTTCCATGCCCGTAAACTATAATATAGAGCCTTATTTCCTCCTTCAGAAACATGGAAGAGCCAATTTCTTTCTTCAATATCTCAATTGAATGACAGAAAAACTGGGCAATGAATTGGACTATAGAGAACCCAAAAATGGCAAACATTGGACAAAGATTTGTGTTCTATAGAACTGAGATAAAGTAGTAATTATGTTTTCCTTTTCTTTCTTTCTTTCTTTCTTAGTGTATAGAGATTAAGGAACAAAGGCCATTTTCATTCTACAGTAAAGTTTATGTCCAACTCTGTCATGACCTAAAATCATGAGTCGGACCAGCATTAGGACTTTAGTAAGCTAAAATGCCCAAGTCCCATAGTAAGCCTAAATTATGAAAAATCTGTCCCTATAAATGTAACACGTGTCTCCAACCTCCAAGGAACAGACAAGGGATGTCACATTCTATGCCGAAGGCATGTATAAGCTTGCTTGTTAGTAGAAATCTAGTATCAAATGAAAACATAATGTAGTAATTGAAAACTCAGTTTACTTTTCTTTTAAAACGTACAGTAGAAGTCTTAGTAATCCAATATACTTAAAACAATTCAATTATAAACTTTTGGGAAAATTTAAACTTGGAAAAACAATAGTGGTAACTCATTAGACATTCTGAAACAGTTTAGGCGAACCCTATAAAAAACTGTAAGGGTTCACTTAGAACTAGAACTTAAGAAATGATTTAAACCTATTAACAAAAATCCAAAAATAATAAAATTTTTAAAGTCTCTTCTTAATAAATAACCAATAACCAAGTTCAATAAAACAAATCCTCAAGAGGAATCATCCTCAAATCTTAAAGAATAAATCAAACATAAGAACTCCAAATCTCTAAATCAAAGTCCAAGTTCAAGCGAAATTAAAAAAAATCCTTAAAACGTTTAAAGGAAAGAGAACAGATGCACTTCGAATAATAAGTTTACAAGTCCGACATAAATAGTCAAAACCCTTATTATTTCAAATCTAACACATGCCAAGAGTCTGCAGTAAAGACTCATACTCTAGTTTGGAAGCAGAAATCTCTCTCTGGATAGAGGTACTCGAGATTCACAGTAAAATAAATCTTCAACTTACGCTAGTTAAAAATGTCGCGTTGAGTATAAAACTTAGTGGTACTCAACAATTATATGAAAATAATTAGCAAACAAGTATGGTCCATTGAAACCATACTAATCACATCCGAACAACATATATATCAACATTTCGCCTTTATAATACACACCACCATGTTCATACTCAATACAAGTCGTAATCGCATTTACATGAACTCCAAGACACTAACATCAAACTTAACATGGTAACTTGCCTCATTAGAAATCTCATATATGTTTCAATTAATGTAACTTATAGCACAACATTCGTAGTATATGATTCACATGATAATTTTCTATACAAGTAAGCAATAATATTAATACAAGTAATTTACTTCACATGCAACTCTATATCAAAATCCAATATTAAATTGCAATATAGTTTATCATATGTTATCAAATTGTACGTAACATGTATTATAACTACTTAGACATTACATTCGTTTTAACAATATCTTATCCATTAATCCAAATAGTTTGGGCCTTAACAGTGACTCAGAAGAAACAGAAGCAGAATAGGTAACAAAACGATGTCTAATAATAGTCAAACTAATACTGGCTAGTTAGTCTTTTAAACAGTAGACTTAAATGTCTTCAGATACAGAGTTAGTAGAATGCGTTCACTCATCCGGAAGACACCCACGTGTCTAGCATATGATCATAGCGTAATCCAAATCCAATTTTATCGCATGCTTTATTTTTAGAAACAAATAACCATATCCTTGCAACTACTCAGCCAAGATCACGCCCAATAGTTTCATTTTAATCAATTCAATTTATTTTCATTTCTAAATAATAACCATATTATCCAACATCAAACAATATTCAAACAATTAAGCGTACCTGGTTGTATCTAGTGTATGATTTATAGAAGCTCACAAGCCTCATTAAATCCAATTATACATGCTTATACAAGTATATAAGTATCGATCTCATTTGAATTAGATAAACAACTAAAGCTTCACATTTGGATTCAACTCAATAGTATCCCATTGTTAATCATCATCAAATAAAGAGTTAAGTAAATAGGCATACCTGATGCATAACATTTAATTTCCCAAAGCATATTACCATTTGCATTATTACCCATACATGAATACATTCATATAGTATTAAAGTCTTATAAGAGCTCACAAAGTTAAGCATTACCTATCACGCCCCCTCTCCGACCCTGCAGGGCCAAACAGGAGATGTCACATTCTGTGCCAAACGCACGTACCGACCTGCTTATTAGTGCAGACCCAATATCAAGAAAAATTCTCCAAACCATTTATTGTTTTCTAAAACAGGCAGCCAAGTCTTGTAAACCATAACTTACTTTAAACAGTTTAATTATAAAAGCCAAGGAAATTTAAATCTTTCAAAGCAGTAGTGGTAACCCAACAAGCAGTTCTAAAATATTTTAGGCAATTTCTAGAGAAAACAACAATAATTTCCTTTGAAAATACCATTTAAGAAATGTTTAAACCTATTAATATAACATTTCAAAGCAGCAACGAAATTCTCAAAATCCATTATAACATTTAATATTCCATTACAATAAAATGAATTCTCAAAAGAAATCATTCCCAAATCCAACATTTGTACTTCCAAAAATGTCAAATTTTCAATCTCAAAATTAGAGACCAAGTCTATGTGGAACGAAACCAAATCCTTATAGAGTTCAAAAAATAAAATCAAATGTAATGAAATAAATAAGTTTTGAGCCCCACATAGCAAACCAATGCTCTCTTTATTCCAAATCTAACACATGCCATGAGTTTATAGTTTAGACTCACACTTTAGTCTGGAGGTAAAAGATCTTCTCTCTGGACAAAAGTACTCGAGATCCACAGCTAACAAACCTCAACCTATGCGAGTTAAAAACATTGCACTAAGTATAAAACTCAATGGCACTCAACAAAATATATGCATCACATAGCAAACAACTATGGTTCATTAAAACCATACACAATATATATATATATATATATATATATATATACACAACATTTATTGCAATAGTCCACAAAGTGAACTTATTTCTCAACTGATCATGCAATATCATTTATAATCAAGACATGCATGGCATAAGAGCATATCACATAATGTAAATATCTATACCATGCCATAAGTATTCATGTTGCCTGCTATAACAGTATCTCACAGTACGAGTGGATATGTTCATATTTTCACTCCATGTTTCTAGACCAAAAACACATAATCAACTCATATACCAGTTTAGTTGCATTATAGAAAATCACTTTAATCAATATATATAAGAGCAAACTCATATAGATGTTTATTCACGTAATAAGAAGTTAAGTAATCTCAAGGGTGCTATTCAAAACTTAATATAAGGTATAGATACATTCAAGTATTAATGATCATATTTCTTCATTTTCCAAATGTACACTTCATTAAAACGTCATTAAGACATAAACTACATCAGAATGAATTAAAAATATATATTCTATATTAGATAAATTCAGAGCATATCTATTATTCAGGATATCATCAGAATATGTACTGAAACAAATGGATGATAGTCTCAACTGTAAATCAGAACAATATTTAGTGTCGTTGACAAATCATAATACTGTCAATCTCATTGCTATATCAAAATATCATTGGAACATATATTCAAATGCAGAAATATTTCAAAACACATACTACTACAATACGATATCAGTCATATTCTTTAATCTTTTTATTTATGGGCCATATTAGTAACTTAGAAGAAATAGAAGCAGAATAGGTATCAAAATCAGAATCAGAATGGCATAATAGCCGACAAAACAGATTTAGGCAGAAGCCTACGGAACATTGGTGCGCGTCCGCAACCTGAGTGGGAACTCTGTGTCCAGCATAAGATCATAGCTCAAATCCAACAATCAGTAGCATGCTCAGTATATCAGTATCAGTATAACCACATTCATACAAGTATTCAACCAAGTACATAATAAGGGCCCAGATGTTTAGTCATAGTTCTTCACAAATAGAATCTCAAAAGTTCAACCATAGCACCGTAAGCATTCACAGACATACCTGATTACAACCTGCTCATTAATCATAGAAGCTTAGAAGCATCATGTAAATCCAAAACATCCACACTCATACATTTTCACAAGTATTAATAATCCCACACTCATAACATATATTGCTCAAGTGGTTCAATTCAGAACGTAACAACGCACAAACATCTTAGTCTAATGTTATCCATGATGTCAAGTAAGTAAGCGTACCTAGTGCACAGTATTATGCTTCCCATAGCATAATACCGAATTGGTAAAACCATGTCATAAGCACACGCTCAATTCATAATAGTTCGTGGGTCGAGCAAGTCAACATCATAATAATAAAATTGTAGGATAACATCATACATCAAGTATAGTTCATGGAATCCATAAAAATCAAGTCAAAAACACGTGGGAACATGGTTCAATGATCCTAAAACACTGTATATGCTCCCTTCCTAAGCTGATCATACATTATCTCGAATTAGTATATAGTCACACGTTGGTTCATTCAATTGTACATTCATACATCATTTAGGCTTAAATCCCCAATTAAGCTTGATCACTCAATTATAATCCCTAATCATCCCAATTTCACTTAATACATGTATATTTACATTTACCTAACTAGTCACCATATAACAAAGTATTTCAGCTTATAACATATGGAAGCCCAAATAATCCCACCTTAGCCAAGTTCATTCCAATATGTAGCCATCATACATACCTTACTTATTTCCCTTTAATGTTTCTATGAGATTTTAGAAAGAAAACCACATCAAAAATACATTAGGTTTGCATTTAGAGTGTTCAGGCATCATTAGAAGGTCAAAAAACGCATGGTACCATAGTGAGAGTCAGAAGAGTCCACAGCCAGGCCGTGTTCTCTACCATGGCTGTGTCAACCGGGTGTGTCAGGCAACACAACCGTATAATCAGTGTCGTGGCCGTGTCAGCAAGCCAGTCTCACAAGTCATAAGACTTCACGGCCTGGGCGTGTCAGGCAACACGGCAGTGTAATCAGTGTTTTTCAGTTATGAGATTTCACTCTTTTAAAGCCCCTAAACATGCCAAATCAATTCATCCCCATAAGAATCAAAGGTTAACAAATAAAACTACATTCAAGCATGCCAAATAACAATAAAAGAGCTTAAAGAAACTCTAATGAGACATCCATAACACTAACTTCAATCAATTCAACCGAATTCATAAAATCTCCCAAAATGTACTCAAGGTCATAAAACACAAACATCACTCAAAAAAACCAAAGTAGGCATATACTTGTAGAGCACTAACCTCAAACCTCATAATAGCAAACCAAACTTCCTGCAATTATGCTTTCCCTTTGCCCTTATCAACCTTGGAAGGTTCACCTTCTCTATGGGTATGAAAAGCAAAACAAAATATAGACATCAACCATTAGGGATTTGAAATCTCTTAACAATAATGACAATTACACAATCAACTTAGAGAACAACATATGGGTTGCAAAATAGAAACTTACCTTGTTTACGGAATGCCTTTTGTGATCACAGCCTAATTGCACCTTACTCTTCTAACTTCAATCACTATTCTAATGTTGCTAACTCTCAATTTCATATGATTGTAGATTCCAATGGTTAAAATCACAGGAATAGAAGAAGATTTGGCTTTCTCCTTTTTTTTTCTCTTCTGTGCGTGTGTGTGTGAAGAGGGTGGCACTCTCTTTTCAAAAGAGGGTGTCGACCATTCTTTTTAACTTAGGTTAAAACATATTTTTTTTTTCCTTTCCTTTAAAAAAACATAAAATGGCCCATAATTAAATAAGCCCACTTATTTTAAAACCCATTTAGTAAGATACCCATAATTGAAATACCATTGATACAATTAAAACTATACTTTAACAAATAATTCCTCAAATAATAAATGAGTAACAATAATAATAAATAAATCTTATTTGAAAATCATATGCCAATAATTGAATCAAATACCAAATTAATTACTTTGTTTCCCAATTCAAATCAATTTAGGAAAAATATTTCAAAATCAATTTAACACCATTCTCTCTCTCAATTCCAAATATCTAGGTGCAACTAGAACCGTATCACATTAAATTCCATAACTAGGCTTCCTAAGGCACAACTTCCCAATTTGCAATCCAGACACCATTAAATGCACGAATAATCAAACAAATAACATATAATGCATGAATCACAATCTAAACAAAATAATTATGAAAATAACATATCTGAATTGAAATTCATACTAATACCCCAATTTGGTACCAATTAGCAATCCAGTAGTCAATATTCATAATTCCAGAAATTGGGGCATTACAACTCATCCCCCTTAAGAAATTTTCGTCCTCAAAATTTTACCTAAGTAAAATAGGTGAGGATGCTAAGCTCGCATGATCTCTTCGCTCTCGCAGGTAGCTTCTTTTGTTTTACGGTGTCGCCATAGGACTTTAACAAGAGGAATTTACTTGCTTCTTAATTCGTTTACTTCTCTTGCCAAGATTTTTACCGGTTCTTCCTCATAAGTCAAGTCAGGTCAAATGGTAACTAATTCAGCCGGTATCACATACGAAGGATTCGACCTGTATTTTCTCAACATTGACACATGGAAGACATTATGGATCTTGTCCAAATTAGGAGGTAAAGCTAGTCGGTATGCCAATGGACCTACACGCTCTATGATCTCATATGGGCCAATGAATCTAGGACTGAACTTCCCTTTCCTTCCGAACCTCAGAACTTTCTTCGATGGTGATACTTTGAGAAATACCTATCACCCACTGCATACTCGATGTCTTTCCTCCTCAAATCCGCATAAGATTTTTGACAGTCATATGCAACTTTTAGTCTATTCCTAATAATCATTACTTCTCCTTTGCCTCTCTAAGAAAATTAGGTCCCACTATCTTACCCTCACTGAGTTCAGACCAACACAAGGGGGTTTTGCACCTTCTTCCATATAAAGCCTCAAATGGTGCCATTTTGATACTAGATTGGTAGCTATTATTATAAGCGAACTCTGCCAGTTTAATCTATTTCTCCTAGCTACCCTCAAAGTTAATGACACACGCTCTGAGCATATCCTCTAGAATTTGAATTACCCTCTCTAACTGACCATTTGTCTAGGGGTGAAAAGTTGTACTAAAATGTAGTTTAGTGCCTAAATCCTCATGCAGCTTCTTCCAAAATCTGAAAGTAAACCTCGGATCCCTATCTGAGATGATAGATGAAGGCACACCATGCAGTCTCACAATCTCATCAAGATACAATTATGCATACTACTCCAAGGTAAAATCAGTTCTCACAGGAAGGAAGTGGACTGATTTAGTTAATCGGTCAATTACAACCCAAATAGCATCTTTCTTCCTTAGAGTCGTCGGTAATCCAATCACAAAGTCCATAGATATTCTATCCCGTTTCCACTCAGGTATAGAGATAGGATGCATCAAACTAGACGGAACCTGGTGCTCTACCTTAACTCGTTAACATGTAAGGCATCTAAATACAAACTCTGTGATTTCTCTCTTCATCACTTGCCACCAAAAAGGAATTTTCATATCCTAATACGTTTTATTACTACCAGGATGCATGGCATATGGACTATTATGCGCTTCTTCCATGATGTTCTTCCTCAACTCTGGAATATTTGGTACACAAATCCGATCCCCGAAATATAGACAACCATCATCTCTAATTATGAAGCCTTTCTTCTTTCCTTCCCGAACCAAACCTTTCCATAAGGAAATTTTCTCATCACGCAGTTGGGCTTCTTGAATCTATTGAATAAAAGTAGGCTTGATTCCCATTTCGGCCTCAATAACCCCATCACTAGTTATCGACAAATGTGCATTCGTCGCTCATAGAGCTACCAAAGATTTCCTACTAAGCTCATCTGCAACTACATTTTCCTTGCCATGATGGTAATCAATAGTGAAATCATAGTCCTTCAGTAACTCAACCCATCTCCATTGTCATAAATTAAGCTCCCTTTGGGTGAGCAAATATTTAAGACTCTTATGATCAGTAAAGAGTCTACATTTCTCCCCATATAAATAATGCCTCCAGATTTTTAATGCGAATATAATGATTGCTAACTCTAGGTCGTGAGTAGGATAGTTCTTTTCATGTGCATTTAACTCTCTTGATGCATAAGCAACTACCTGTCCTTCCTACATGAGCACACAGCCAAGTCCGTTAAGAGAAGCATCATAACCTTGACATCATATACCTTGCCCAGCTCAGGCTGAATTAACACCAGTGCTTCTGTCAGCATCTTCTTTAACTGGTTGAAATTGGCTTGACATTTCTCAGTTCATTCAAACTTGACATCTTTATGAAGTAACCTTGTCATAGGGGCAGCAATGAGTGAAAATCCCTTGACGAAATGTATATAGTATCCCGCTAAGCCTAAAAAGCTTCTGATTTTTGCAACATTTTTAGGCGACTGCCAGTTAACCACTACTTCAATCTTCTTAGGATCAACCTTGATACCCTTAGCTGACATAACATGCCCTAGAAAAGTTATCTCCGTTAACTAGAATTCACATTTGCTGAATTTAGCATATAGCTATTTTTCCCTTAGAGTTTGCAGTACTGTCCTCAAAATGAACATCAAGATCGGCTACAGTCCGTGAATACACCAATATGTCATCACACCACCACAAACTGGTCAAGATATGGGTGAAAAACCCTGTTCATTAAATCCATGAATACAGTTGGAGCATTAGTCAACCTGAATGGCATCATTAAGAATTCATAATGTCCATACCGAGTTCAAAAGGCACTTTTAGGCACATCTGACTCCTTAACCGTCAACTGATGATATCCAAATCTCAAGTCAATCTTTGAAAAGACACAAGCCCCTTTTAGTTGGTCAAACAAATCGTCAATCCATGGCAATGGATATTTATTCTTGATTGTCACCTTATTTAGCTGTCTGTAGTCGATATAAAGTCGCATAGTTCCATCCTTCTTCTTAACAAATAGTATCGTGGCACCCCATGGAGAGACATTGAGGCGAATAAAGCCTTTGTCCAATAATTCCTGAATCTGCACTTTTAGCTCCTTCAGTTCTGCAAGTGCCATACGATAGGGAGCAATAGATATCGGGGCGATACCCAGAACCACCTCGATATTGAATTCCACTTCTCTATCTGGAGCTAGCCCTAGTAAATCCTCAGAAAACACATCAACGAAATCCCAAACAGTTGATACATCTAGTACACCATGAAGTTCCTTTTTAGGCTCGAGCACACAAGCTAGGAAAGACTGACACCTTTGCTGTATCATCTTGTTGGCAGCAAAAGCTAAGATGACATTGGAGAGAAAATCTAGCCTCTCTCCAACAAATAAAATTTCCTCTCCCAAAGGTGTCTGAAGGTAATCCTCTTATGTCTACAATCTAACATCACCCCATGTTTGGATAACCAGTCCATTCCCAAGATGACATTAAATTTTCGGAATGGTAATTCGATCAAGTCCCTCAAGAAAATGTGACCATGAATAATAAATGGACAGTCTCTATATACACGGTTCACAATAACAATACGCCCTAAGGGATTTGTAACCTCTATTTTTTTATCTAATGAATCAACATGCAAACCACCCAAATCCCCTAGATGCATAGATAAATAGGAATGGGTAGCACCCAGATCTATCAACACATGTACAGAGGTACTAAGAATAAAGAACTTACCCACTATCACATCTGGTGCATCCTACTCCTCCTTGCCTCTGATGGCATATACTCTGGTTGGAGCTCTAGACTCTAGTCTATCCACTATTTTTGGAGCTCCTTTTGAACACCGGTACCAGCTACACCTCTACCCTCGCTCCGAGGAGCTATATGAGTAGATCTAGCAGATTGCTGACCAATCCCAACTGCGATCTTCGGGCAGTCCTATATTATGTGCTCTATGGACCCACACCTCAAACAAGCTCCAATGGTCCTCCAGCAAATGCCTGGATGTTTCTTGCCACATGAAACACAAGCTGGTAAGTCACTTCTGCCACCACCACCTACACTAGCCACTTAGGTAGCCTGGGGAGTCTGTCTAGATGTAAGACTCTGACCCTATATATGTCCCTGCCTGCGCCCAGATGATGGGGGTCCTCTATGCCTCTTATTAGAGGTTTGAACTATAGAAGTCAGTCCAGTCAGTGCACTGTGAAACCTCTTCTGCTGATTCCTTTGCTTGCAGCTCTCTTGTTTATTTCTGATCTCCTCTAGCTCTAAGGCATCAGACACCAATGCTGATAGTTGAGCATGATGATGGGGAAACAGACCAAACTCCAACTCATCGTGAAATCCTTTCTTGAACCGTTTACATCTGTCCTCTTTAGTAGGTATGAGCTCCGAAGCATACTTACTCAATCTTATGAACTCTCTCATACTCTGAGACTATCATTCTTCCCTGTTTCAACTCTAGCAACTCTGCCTTTCTCTGTTCGGCAAACAGTGTACCCACATACTTCTTCTTAAACTCTGCCACAAAGAAGTTCTAAGTTCTCTGTTCAGCCTGGACTATCTTCGAAGTGGTAGACCACCAGTGGTAAACTGCCTCCTTCAGTAAGGAAGTAGCACAGATCAAACTATCAGTAGGGGAACACTGCAATTGCTCTAACACTCTCTCTGTGTTTTCTAGCCAAAACTCAGCAGCACTAGCATCATCCTCCTTCAAGCCCTTAAAATCCTCTGCTCCGTACTTACATAGTTTATCAATAGGGGGTCAAGGAACAGTTGCCAGAACCATTGGGGCCTGACCTATAACTTGCCTAAGAACATCTACAAGTTTTTGTAAAAACACATCCTGCCCCTGTGCCACTGGACCATTAGCAACAGGTCCTGCAGCTGATGCATGCTTACCTATAGAATTCCCAACCTTAGCACCATTAGGAAGAACACGACTATTAACCTCCTCATCAGCGGCGTGCTGAGAAGCTAAAGACATAATATCAATCTTACAAATCACAATATCTGTATTAGAGTAAGGTTCCATTCCAAACTCGAATAATGGCATATGCTAGTAGTTGGAATAAGCTTACTTCAAATCTCAAACCCAATCCCCAAACTGAGTTAAACAAAATAGTCAAACCAAGTAAATTAAACCAGAACTAACTAAACCAGCTGCTTTGATACCACTAAATGTCACGCCCCCTCTCCGACCCCGTCGGGCCAGACAGGACATGTCACAAGAGGCACGTACCGGCCTGCTTAATAGTGCAGATCTAGTATCAACAAAAATGATCCAAACCATTTATTGTTTTCTAAAAAATGCAGCGAAGTCTTGTAAAACGTAACTTTCTTTAAACAGTTTAATTATAAAAGTCAAGAAAATTTAAATCTTTCAAACAGTGGTGGTAACCCAACAAACATTTCTAAAATATTTTAGGCAATTCCTAGATAAAATAACAAGAATGTCCTTTGAAAATACCATTTAAGAAACATTTAAACCTATTAATATTCCATTACAATAAAATGAATTCTCAAAAGAAACCATTCCCAAATACAATATTTCTAAATTCAAAAATGTCAAAAGTTCAATCCCAAAATCAGACACCAAGTCTATGTGGAACAAAACCAAATCCTTACAGAGTTCAAGAAATAAAATCAAATGTATTGAAATAAATAAGTTCCAAGCCCCACACAGCAAACCAATGCTCTCTTTATTCCAAATCTAACACATGCCATGAGTCTATAGTTTAGACTCACACTCTAGTCTGGAGGTAGAAGATCTTCTCTCTGGACACAGATGCACAAGATCAACAGCTAACAAACTTCAACCTACGAGAGTTAAAAACGTCGCACTGAGTATAAAACTCAGTGGCACTAAACAATATATATGCATTACATAGCAAACAGGTATGGTTCATTGAAACCATACACAAAATCAATATATATATATATATATATATATATATATATATACAACATCTATTGCCATAGTCCACAAAGGCAACTTATTTCTCAACTGATCATGCAATATCATTTATAATCAAGACATGCATGGCATAGGAGCATATCACATAATGTAAATATCTATACCATGCTTTAAGTATTCATGTTGCCTGCTATAACAGTATCTCACAGTACGAGTGGATATGTTCACATTTTCACTCAATGTTTCTAGACCAAAAACACATAATCAACTCATATATCAATTTACTTGCATTATAGAAAATCACTTCAATCAATATATATAAGAGCAAACTCATATATATGTTTATTCACGTAGCAAGCAATTAAGTAATCTTAAGGGTACTATTCAAAACTTAATATAAGGTATAGATACATTCAAGTATTAATGTTCATATTTCTTCATTTTCCAAATATACAGTTCATTAAAAAGTCATTAAGACATAAACTACATCAGAATGAATTCAAAACATATACTCTACATTAGATAAATTCAAACCATATCTATTATTCAGGATATCATCAGAAAATGTACCAAAACAAATGGATGATTGTCTCAACTGAAAATCGAAACATTATTTAGTGTCGTTGACAAATCATAATATTGTCAATCTCATTGCCAGATTAGAATATCATTGGAACATATATTCAAATACAGAAATATTTCAAAACACATACTACTACAATATGATATCAATCACATTCTTTAATCTTCTTATTTATGGGCCTTATTAGTAACTTAGAAGAAACAGAAGTAGAATAGGCATCAAATTCAGAATCAGAATGGCATAACAGCCAACAGAACAGATTTAGGCAAAAGCCTACAGAATGGTGGCATAATCCTACAGAACATTAGTGCGCGTCCGTAACCTGAGTAGGACACTCTGTGTCTAACATATAATCATAGCTTAAATCCAATAATCAATAGCATGCTCAGTATATTAGTATCAATATAACCACATTCATACAACTATTCAACCAAGTACATAATAAGGGCCCAGACGTTTAGTCATAGTTCTTTACATTGTATCCGAGTCCAAATCACAGAAAGAATCTCGAAAGTTCAACTGTAGCACCACAAGCATTCACAAACATACCTGATTACAACCTGCTCATTAATCATAGAAGCTTAGAAGCTTCATGTAAATCCAAAACATCCATACTCATACATTTTCACAAGTATTAATAATCCCACACACATAACATATATTGCTCAAGTGGTTCAATTGAGATCGCAACAACGCACAAACATCTTAGTCCAATGTTATTCATGATGTCAAGTAAGTAAGCGTACCTGGTGCATAGTATTAAGCTTTCCATAGCATAATACCGAATTGGTAAAACCATGTCATAAGCTCAAGCTTAATTCATAGTAGTTCATGGGTCGAGCAAGTCAACATCACAATAACAACATTGTAGGATAACATCATACATCAAGTGTAGCTCATGGAATCCATAAAAATCAAGTCAAACACACGTGGGAACATGGTTCAACGATCCTAAAACTCTAGGGTACATGCTCCCTTCCTAAGCTGATCATACATTATCTCAAACTAGTATATAGTCACATGTTGGTTCATTTAATTGTACATTCATACATCATTTAGGCTTAAATCCCTAATCAAGCTTCAACACTCAATTATAATCCCTAATCATCCCAATTTCACTTAATACATGTATATTTACCTAACTAGTCACCATATAACAAAGTATTTCAACTTATAACATATGGAAGACCAAATAATCCCACCTTAGCCAAGTTCATTCCAACATGTAATCATGACACATACCTTATTTATTTCTCTTTAATGTTTCTATGAGATTTCAGAAAGAAAACCACATCAAAAATACATTAGGTATGCATTTAGAGTGTTCAGGCTTCATTAGATGGTTAAAAACACATGGTACCATAGTGAGAGTCTGAAGAGTCCATGGCCAGGCCGTGTTCTCTGCCATGGCCGTGTCAATTGGGTGTGTCAAGCAACACGGTCGTATAATCAGTGCCATGGCTATATCAATAGGCCACGTCTCACAAGTCAAAAGA
Source organism: Jatropha podagrica (assembly GCA_947857235.1). Classification (NCBI taxonomy): domain Eukaryota; kingdom Viridiplantae; phylum Streptophyta; class Magnoliopsida; order Malpighiales; family Euphorbiaceae; genus Jatropha; species Jatropha podagrica. The sequence goes on from CANUEP010025975.1 coordinate 36,340, forward strand.
CTACACGACTTGGGCATGTTAGGCAACACGGCTGTGTAATCAGTGTTTTCAGTTATGAGATTTCACTCTTTTAAAGCCTCTAAACATGCCAAATCAATTCATCTCCATAAGAATCAAAGATTAACAAATAGAACTACATTAAAGCATGCCAAATAAGAGTAAAAGAGCTCAAAGAAACTCTAATGAGATATCCATAACACTAACTTCAATCAATTCAACCGAATTCATAAAACCTCCCAAAATGTACTCAAGATCACAAAACACAAACATCACTCAAAGAAATCAATGTAGGCATATACTTGTAGAGCACTAACCTCAAACCTCACAATAGTAAACCAAACTTCCTGCAATTATGCCTTCTCTTTACCCTTATCAACCTTAGAAGGTTCACCCTTCTTTATGGGCATGAAAAGCAAAACAAATTATGGAAATCAACCATTTGGGATTTGAAATCTCTTAACAATAACGACTCCAATTACACAATCAAATTAGATAACAACATATGGATTACAAAATAGAAACTTACCTTGATTACGGAATGTCTTTTGTGATCACAGCCTAATTGCACCTTACTCTTCTAACTTTAATCACTATTCTAATGTTGCTAACTCTCAATTTCATATGATTTTAGATTCTAATGGTTAAAATCACAGGAATAGAAGAAGATCTCCTTTCTCCCTTTTTTTCTCTCCTATGCGTGCGTGTGTGAAGAGGGCAGCACTCTTTTCAAAAGAGGGTGTCGACCACTCTTTTTAATTTTTGGTTAAAACATATTTGTGTTTCCTTTCTTTTAAGAAAACACAAAATGTCCCATAATTAAATAAGCTCGCTTATTTTAAAATTATAATTGAAATACCATTGATACAATTAAAACTATACTTTAAAAAATAATTCCTCAAATAATAAATGAGTAACAATAATAATCAATAAATCTTATTTGAAAATCATATCCCAATAATTGAGTCAAATACCAAATTAATTATTTTATTGCCCAATTCAAATCAATTTAGGAAAAATATTTCAAAATCCATTTAACACCATTCTCTCTCTCAATTCCAAATATTTAGGTACAACTAGAACCGTATCACATTAAATTTCATAATTAGGCTTCCTAGGGCACAACTTCCCAATTTGCAATCCAGACACCATTAAATGCACGAATAATCAAACAAATAACATGTAACGCATGAATCACGATCTAGACAAAATAATTATGAAAATAACATATCTAAATTGAAATTCATACCAATACACCAATTTGGTACCAATTAGCAATCCAGCAGTCATTATTCATAATTTCAGAAATTGAGGCATTACATTACCCATTATGTGTAAACAATCTCAAGGCATCATTTAACCATATACTACATCACACAAGCTAGCAACCTAACCTACTATATGTTTAGCTCATAAAAGTCACATAATAAAACAACCAAAGGTATGCCGTAGAGAACATGGTTCGGCAAGTCCTAGTTCTCTAGGGTACGTGCATGCTTATCTAGGTTGGTTCATATATACACTTGTTATTAACACTCAACTGCATATAGGTATATTCAAAGTAACATTTGGCATAACTCCCAAATTCATGTCTTACATACTCAATTCATGCATAAATAATTGATTAATGTGATTTATAACATCATATTCTAGCATTAATCATCAATCAATGCTGGCCTAAGTTACACTTGCCCAAGCAAAATTCTCAAATTCTCAGAAGCATTTTTCTGCTCTACTAGTTTAGCTTTCTCTGGGCGCTAAACTTGCCTAAGCAAAATTTTCAAATTCTTAAAAGCGTTTTTCTTCACTACTGGTTTAGCTTCCTCTGGGCGTTAAGCTTGCCCAAGCATAATTCTTAAATTCTCAGAATTATTTTAAATTCATATCAAGCAACACTCTTTCATTACAACCCCTTTAACAACACAAATTTAATCAACCCTCTTGGCACAACTTGCAAAAAGTCATTTAATATTACTCATACATGAATATTTGGCCTCCCTAACACATAGGCCACATGATCTCCAAATCATGCTCATATTTCTACCAATCAACCCACATTGAAGATCACATCATGATAGCATCACAACATCTTAAATAGAACAATTGATCATAAATTAACAAAAAATACTCTTAACACATAACCTAAAGAAATCATCCTCTTTAAGTTCATATAGCTAGATTTCATTATTTTTCAATTCCTTCACTTTATAGCATCCTTACATACTCAAATGCATTATTATCAACTCAATTTCAGTAATAATACAAAAAATAAAGAAACCCAATGTTTCCTCATAACATTAGTCAAATCACTATCAATCAAACATTAAATTAAGCATATAATTGAGGAGTACAAATCTCCAAACGCACAACAGTAAGCTCAATCCGAAGATCAAGCCTTCCATTTGCCCTTATCACCTTTAGAAGGCTCACCCTTCTCTACAGGCATGAAATCACAAACGAAAGGAAAAAAAAGCAACAATTAGAGAATAGAAATCTCCTAATTACACTAATTCTAAATATACATTCAAATTCAAAAAACAATTTACAAATTGTGAAACGAAAGCCTACCTTTGTTTATAGAAGCCTTTTTGCAATTACAGTTTAATTGCACCAGAACCACATGAACAACTCACTAATCCCAACTCTAACTCACTCTTTTTGTTGTTAAATCTCAAGCTTTGTGTTAAAAATCAAGGGGGTAGAAGGAAAAAGCTCTCTGCACCTTTTTTTTTCATTTTTCGTTTCTCTGCGTGTTTTGAGTGTGGTGGCTCCTCCTTTTGATTAATAAGAGGTTGCTGCCTCTTTAGGTTTTTGATATATTATTGTTTTTTTTCCTTTTTTAATTCCCTATAAGTGGTGCTCACCCATTCTAAAAAGGCAATAATAAATTAATTCCTTTTATTTTTCCAAAACCAATTATATATATAAAATTCATCTCAAGAAACATGTTTGCCAAATAATTTTAATAAATATAAATAATTAAAACAACTACCAATAAATATTAATAAATCACATTTGATTATTAAATTCTAGTAGTTAATAATAAATACAAGTAATTATTTGTGAATACCATTAGTTATTTTAAAATACTAATTTAACCATTTAAATACCCAATAAATAGGAAAAACTCATATTAATTTAGGAAAAATATTCTAAAATCAGATTACAACAACTTCAAATCCAATTTCAATTAACATGGTGCAATTAGAACTTTATCGCATTAAATTCTACAATTAGGCTTCCTAAGGTAACACTTCACTATTCGCAAATCCAAAATCATATAATGCATGAGCGAACATACTAATAACATTCAATGCATGAATCAAAATCAAGACTCAATAATTATGAAAATAATTTATTCGAATTGAAAATTATACCAATGTTACAATTTGGTATCAATTAGCAATTCAATAAGCTATTATTCATAATTCCAAAAATCAAGGCATTACAGTAAACATTTGACTCTGAAAATAGTAAGCTCATATTATAATAATATTCAAATAATCAATCAATTAATAATCTTGGCGTAGCCTCAATATCTGATACAATTCATAGCTCAGGCTTGTACATATATATATAAATACAGTTTTCATAAAACTCATCGTTCATAATATGGACAAACTACTTCGATCATAAATCATCAATGTAGCTAGAAATAACTCCAGATGTTCACTAACCAGCACATTATTAATTTTTACATAATCAAATATAAATCCATCAACCTAAACTACAAAACTAAATAAATATATGCAGAATATTTAACACATCTTAGAGTCTATACATATATATTAACATTTCAAAAGCTTAAATCTAATACTGAATCTCTCCATAGAAAGAAATAGAGTCTTTGCAATCAACAAACTTCTACTTTCTAGAAAAATTTATGGAAGGGGGTAGGTTTCATAAACTCAGTGAATAACAATAAATGATGCATAACCCTACAATCAAGCAGAATGCTTTTCTAATTTATTATGAACACTCGCCCAGTCAAGCACATGTCAATCATAGCACCCACAAGTAATAGCAATTATCATGCACATCAAGTGGTCATTAGTCAGTGAAATCACCTTAATAGGATCATGCTCACTCCCAAGCATGCTTTAATGATAATGATATAATTTCATGGTCATGCGACTTGTGTATCCAGCGAGTCCACCCCCATTCGAGCAAAAAAAAATTAGATATTTTTCATAAAATATTTTTTCCATGGTAATTATTTTAATTTGGGGACACAAAAGGGCGCCACTCTCAATGCTTTCGGCCTACTTTCAGCATTGTCATCATACCTGTGCCCTCAACCCAAGTTATTTATATCGTCCCAACCCCCTTGAAAAAATCACATCACATTAAATACAAAGCATCCAATCACTGTATTTATTAATGCACATCCATATATATATATATATATAAGGTATATGTATTTAAGTACTTGAAAATAAATAAATTCAAGGTTTAAAAAAATAAGTTATGCATTCATGAATTTGGTCAAACATTATATATTATTACTCACCTGAACGCAAGAAATTGATTTCCACTAATCAACAGTTTCTTGGAAATCCTCAATCTAATATCAAATTCACATTGCATTTTCAATTCTTTATTGATAATTAAATGCTTTATATTCATCTATATTATACTTATATTCATGGTCAAGTAATTTATTTTTAAGTTTGCTCAATTTCAGTGCAAGTTAAGAAAATTCAAAATTTTCAGCAATATGGGCCACTTGCATTCTTTTATTTATATTTTTATTTTCACAAATCCTTTTACTTTTAAAATTTTACCACCATATTCATAACATCTCAGGATACTTATATGTAAAATTTTATAATTTTTGGAGTTCATTTGCATGGTTAAATGGCTTAATTACAGAAGCTAAATTATAATTTTTTTCATGTTGATTAGCCTGCATTTATTTAATTCTAACTCCACTTCCTTTTATCTATTTGTCCTAAAATTTTTACAATATCTTCTTCGCACCTTAGGCTACTCACTCCTACATAAAATTTCATAAATTTTGAAGTCCATTTATTAATTTAATTAATTCTGTCTTTGTGACTGAATTTCCAGATAGCTCACCTAAAAGTAGTCTAAGAATGTTATTCTTGCTTAAGCATTCTCATCTTATTTCCGTAAAAAATTCATGTAATCCAATTCTTCTATTACTGAGATAACATTGTAATACCAAATATATCAAAATCCCTAGTTCAAAAAATACCAATCATAAACTCAAAATCATTTATCTTTGTGAATTATGCAAGTTAGGTTTTGAATTCAAGCATAACTAGTCTTAATCATCTTAAATTATCTAGAAATCAATTCTAATCACTTCATCTTCACCAACTCAGGATACACAAGCAAGAACCTCATTTTAAAGTTCATGAAATTCAGAAATTAATCAATAGAAAAGAAAGAAAAAGTGAAGATAATTAACATTTCCTTAACAATCACTTGAAATTCTTTGATTTTTCACTTCCTTTACTTGGTCAATAATATCATAGGTTCTCTAAATGATCTAATTTGATCCAAATTGATTCGGTCCAATTCAATGGTTTGCTCTGATTTTCAATTGATTTATAAATTTTTCAACCAATTTGAAGATTCCAGCTAATTTATGGGTCCAGTTAAATACTAATAAAACATTTCCTTTTAAATTTAATTTTAATTACCTTCACATTCATTTTTTTTTTTTTCCTTTTCTCTACATTTTCATATTTCTTTCTTTATTTTATTTTTTATTTATTTATTTATCTTCTACTTAGAAATTGTCTCCATATGTTGTATCAAATAAATCTTAATAATCATTACAACGTTCCTTATTTAAACAACCATTTGCTAAATATATCACAAATTCACATTTTAGTATATAATAACAATAGATTTTAATAAACACCAATAATAATTGGTAAAACCGTAATTATCAAATTTATTATTCAACAGATCTGAAGATAAAAATCACAATAAAATCCAAAAGAATTCAAATTAAAACTATTTTTATGAAACATTTCGGTGTTAAAAAATCGGGATATTACAAACTTACACAACTTTTAAAATACTGCTGTAACTGAGAATTCATTCCATGTCATTCGCATCATGCCGTGGACGCTATTGAGAATAGCCTGGCACCTTGGGGACGACAAAATTGTACCGAGAGTCAAGAAAAGGACATGTTTTAGCAATAAGTAGAATCAAAATGACAAGAAATAAATGAAGCAGTACCTTTTATCTGGCCAGGGGACAATCAAAGAACTCAGACATCTGAGAAGTTCTTGCAGCCTCAAGCAACTTGATCAGATTATTATCGCCGCCTACACGAGCTTCATCAAGTGGGGTATTCCCCCATCTATTAACAGAAATTAAATAGATCACAGGCAAAGGAAAACCATATGGTTGAAAGAAAGAGAGATGCAAGTGCATCACTGCTGATAAAACCATGTTGCTTTCTTATTATGAAGCCATTGCATATAGTACCACTATAACATTTTCCTTCGCATTTGGGCAATTCAGAATAGCATAGATAATTGAGGACTTGCAATGCACAATCTGATGCAAGCTTTGTGGATAGTTCAAACAAAACTTCTAGAAAACAACATCCCTTGTACAAGAAGTTAATTAGGATAGTCTTTTACTATTTGTTCCAACAGAAAACATTTATGAATGAATATTATTTCTCAATAGTTTCATTTAATTACGTATGTCTATCTATAGGCAATAAATTGTAGAAATAGAAACGATATAAGAACCTGAGCAATAACTAAATATAAACCTAACCAATAACATATTACCATTGCTATCATCCCCACAGCAAGAGAAGTCATGATGCAAATATTGACTCGAAGTTTCTGAAATTGGGAAATACAATGACCCCAAGGCTATTCTTCATGAGCCACAATGGAATATATTATAATGTAATGAAAGGCATTTCCAGTGAACTCAGAGCCCATGTCAACTCAGAGTCTACTATAGGAAGAAAAAGATTGAGAAGGAAAATTCCACCCAATCAGCAGTAAAGGATACGGTTCAAAATGATATTAGCTAAAGAAGATAAGCACAGTAAGATAACAACTGATTGTTTTAAGTGATGAGCTAGGTAAACCCTATAAATCGAGGAAAAGAGAGAAGTAAGGGTATCAATAGTTTTACTTCTTGTAATCTGGCTATAAAGCCTGGGAGCAGTGATTGAGATCATGCTAGTTGTTTTTATTAAGTTTTTGAGTTAGTTATTTGTTTGTTCTATTCCTATTTGTTCTGCTGAAATAATTTCCTTTTGGAATTGACAATTCTTGTTTGATCAGAATCCTATTTAAATAAAAGAATTCTTGAGTTACTTTAATTCCTGAAAATTCCTAATTCTATCAACTTGGTCCGACCTGCTTTGCATTGAGTCTTGCTCGATGAAATTTTGAGATACCCATGCCACCTACAAGCGATTCTGTCCGCAAAAACCAGAACCTTAAGTATGTTATGCATGTTTGCCAATTTCTTAGAATAACTAGTTAGTCAATTCAGTGGACATCAGACAGTGGCTAATTCCCACCCCAATAAAATATAATAGTGTTATTGACAGATGAAAAAAGAAACAGTTAGAATATTAAGATGTGAATTCTTCCAACTAATAATCATTTAGAGTTAGGTCTCTAACCAAATCAGTATCAAGCGATAAGATTCCTTATGTTCCATTAGGAATATTCCTAACTATTTGAGTAAAATATGTAGGTAGAGATGCAGCAGGTCTGAGAATAGAAAGAGAGAGCAGATTAAGAGAAGAAAAGAAGAGAATGACGGAAGAGAGAGAGAGAGAGAGAGAGAGAAAGGAATTGATTGTACTACTGAACTGGATGCTTTTGCCTCTAATGAGATATAGGGAAAAAAAAGAGAATAAAGGAAAATAGCTGTCACACCAGCTATGTCTAGTACTATGGGAATATTCTAACTAACTATGTTTGTTTCTTAGCTACATTAATTCCTAAGTACATTCCTACCCTTTCTCTTATATGGAACATGTTCAGTTATAAACAATGTCCCAACCATATCAAAGTCATAAATTCAAATCATAAAACATTCAGCAAAAACAACCAAAATGACAAGCTAAATTTAGATTTTACCTATCCTTTGCCAAAACACTTGCTCCTACTTCTAGAAGTAAACTTGCCATTGGGTACAATCCTTCTGAGGCAGCAATGTGAAGTGGCGTTCGGAAATCAAAATTTTTGGCGTTTGGATTAACTCCATTCACCAAAGCCCTTTTCAAGAGACCCAAATCTCTCTTTGCAACTGTCATACAAAGAAAACCACCAGCATCATCAATTGCCAGTGTTGCCCCTGCTCTAACTAGCATGGAAGCTACTTCATCATGCCCATTCCTGAGAGCTTCAAGCAAGGGAGTGTTTCCAAACTTATCTGATCGACAGAAATTAAATCAAATGTCACACTAGCTTTGTTTAGAGTAAAAGACAACACACGAGAATAGTTATATAGTTCATGAGGAGACAACCAACAATAAACCATATAAGAAGATTACCTGACAGGTTGACATCCACTCCATGGTCAATTAGAAGATGTGTTATATCCTCATATCCTTTAGATGCAGCAATGTGCTGTGCAAAGTAAAATAATTTTAGGTCTGCCATAAAAGAATTAGTTTTATACCTTTTGCAGAGGGAAAGACATAATCTAAAGAAACTGGATTCATATTGAGCTTTATTCATTGTTTCTTATAATTTTCTGTCCAGAATGTCATGTCATCAACAAATTAATTTTTTGTAAGCACACATAAGAGCTCTCAGCTCCACCTGAAAATAAAGGACACATTTGACCAAAAATCATCTCTAGCAGACTTTGGATGTCAAACTTGCTAACTTACAAACAATCAGTGAGCTCCATTGTACGCATTCTAATTTATGAAAAATTAAAAGATTTCAAATCAGCAGTCGTTTCAAAATCAATAAATCAAGCAATTTAACAAATGGATCCAACATTTTATAATGGTAATTTCTATGTTCGATAGATAGTTCAATGACATTTAAACAAAAAGTACTAACGCAGAACACTAGTTATGTGCTCTATGTAATTTAAGTTTAGTAATGATAATGTTTCAGTCCAAGCTATGTTAAAAATAAATTTGCAGCAACCTTCATGAGAAACAAAAGATCTTTTCTAACTGCAGTCAATAGAATAAAGAAATAGAAAAAGTGAGAAAAACAAAGTACGGAAACAATCAGAAAACAAGTTCACAAAAGAGATCTAGATAATCATGAAAGCAGGAATCGTCATGGTAATCATGTTAAGGATACGTACTATTATTTTTCCAGTATATGTTATTACAAAAGCAAGTTAAGAGAAGGAAAAAACAATTGCAAATTTCGGCAACACATTTCTAAAGCAAAAACAATCTGTTTCTTCAGTGAATAATGATCTCTCGAACAAGTTAAAAATATCAATATAATAATTAAAAGAAAATAATACAACAACCAAGCCTTAGTTCCAAACTAATTGGGGTCATATGAATCATTTGTTTCAAATATCCATTCTGATTAAGTTAAAAACAATGGAAAGCAAAATATAAGTTGGAAAAAGAAAATTGAAATACCTTTTGTAAAAAACTTTGAAGAGGAATTTTAAAATCATTTTTAGTAAATTAATAAATAGAAGAAATCATGAAACAAGCAACAACAACCTAGGGTCTACCATATGAATCTTTAGCCTCCATTCTATGCTATTTGTAATCATATCCTCACTAATATCCAGAGACAGTAGATCCTTAGCAACTAAAAGAAAACATAACAGTTTAATCTAGATAAGAAGTGGCAAAAAGTATGCCTATTGCTTTATTTAGTAGTAGTTATTTAAATTAGCTTATAAGAAATCATACCAAAGGTGACCTTCCATCATAATCTGTCTTGTTAGGATTTGCTCCTGCTCTAATTAAACGTTTCAGATGATAAGAATCTCCATCACATACGGCACAATTTAATCTTGTAACAAGAACTGATTCAGACTTTTCAATGTAAAGAGTGACATCTGACTCCAATATTTCCTTCCGTAGATTGGAGTCCTTTCCCTGTCAGTCAAACAGTGGATGAAATGAAATTGACTTTCTAGTTCAAGAATTCTAACCACAAAAGGGGTTTGATTTCAAAGGCTTTATCGAACCCCCTCACCAGTAAACTGACCATAATATGTAGAACTGCTTACTAATTAATAACAGCAACTGTTTTTAATAGTTATCAACGGAAGCGAGAGAAAGATGAGGAGCAATGATATGAAGAGAAATCACCTCAAGGAGGTTATTCAACACTATTCGTCCTTCAGAGAAGTATATCTCAAGGATCTCTATAAGTGATTGTTTATCAAGTCGCAAAACCCTGCTTAGTTCCCGAACTCGAATTGTATATGGCTGAGGAGTGTTGCAAAGTAAAGAAACTTCACCAAATGAACTATAGGTTTGCAGACACATAGGAAACTCTTCGATCTCATCATTTTCTCCTTTTCCAACTTCCTCCTATGGATAATGTTTAATCAAACAATCTAATAAGTCTTCCAGAATCAGTAAGAACTTACAACATATCTGTTGAATATATTTATTTTCTTCATGGCACAAAGATATAATTATAGTGTAAAAAGTGAACTAAATCTGTTTCTTTGTATTTTTCTTGTTCAATACGATTAAATATCAAGGGAAATTTGGTACTACATATTTTTGCTAGTATGCATGGAATGTCAACTGCATCCAATATATAAATCACTTGGGAATATTAACTGGCAAGAACACATATAAGTTTAAATATCTCTAATGCATGCATATATTAGAAAGCTTAATGATACTGATTCGTTATGATTGGGAATTGATTGCTTAGGTTGTAGACATGTCAATTGAATTCATGAGCTGAATATCACAGACATTCAAATGAGTATGATAAAAATCATTCTAGCCAAATGTAATCACAAATAGGCTTAATTTCTTAAAAAAATTACCAACCTTCAATATGATTTTCAATTGTAGTATAACTTATAATTTTTAACAAAGATTACTGAATCTAATAAATTACTTTCAATTCCAGCCTCAGACTCAGTTGCAGTCAATTTAAATAGGAATTTACTGATGTAGATTATTTTTTAAATGAAAAAAAAAAAAATCCAGCAAGGATTCAAACCTTGTCAGTCCAACAAAGTATGTTAAACTTGTGATCTACCTCCAAGTCTCCAATCTTTTCCCTTTCCTCCCATCAAACCCTCATACTAGGGTTGAGCAATGCAATTAGCATATTTTGCTAGCTAAATAAAGCTCTAATCTTAACTGGATTTTCACTAAAAAAATAATTCACATTAGCAAAATCCATCTTAGGTTGACCAAAATTGATTCAGAAGCTAACATTTAATTTAATTTATTAGATTTAGTAGCTTTCTGTTAAAAAATAAAGTTTATGCTACAGTTAAAATACATGCTAAAAGTTGGGATTTTGTAATCATGCTTGACAAATAGGCTCAGTCACATTCAATCTTATATTGAAGGCACATTTCAAGGCTACATTAGAACCGAGTAATTAAGCACAAATCAGTAGTAAATAGTGATGATGCTTTCGATATATAACTGCTAAGGAAATATAAGCCAACAAGATGAAGTATTACCATGATCAATTCACCATGACAAACAACATAAAGTTGATCTGCCACATGACCCTGTTCTATAATTACTTCTCCAGGGAGAAAAAATTCTTCATGGACCTTGATTGCCTAATAGACCAAAAGGGTAGATAAGAATCTTTCCAAACTTGGCTAGAAGCCATACTTTTAGCATTATGATATCAATTCCTTGGTAGATTGAAGATAAAGGATTGTAGATTCAACAAGATAAAAATAAATAACTTGAGAGGAGTTGTTCAAGGAAGCAAGTTATTATATTATTAGAATAATGAAGAGACATAACATAAAGAAGATAGTTGAAACAGTAGTTCATCATGTAAAATGTATGGAATAGTTACCAAAATAATCAAGGTCATCTATACATATGCATGTAGCGCACATGTTTGTGGAAATTAAACAAACAAGAACTGTGTTATGGAGCAGCTATAGAATTATATGCGTTTGTGGAAATTAAACAAGTAAGAATTATGTCATTGAACAACTATAGAACGCAAAATGTTACAAGAGAAGTTAAGCCAAATGTCATAAACGAAGGAACACTGTAAAAACCGACTTGGTGGGGAGGAAAACAGAATGAGGGAAAGACAGAATGAAGCCTTCAATTTGACAGCATGGTATCAATGAACTATTGAATATTGCATAATCCCCATAATTAAAAACTTCATTTTAGATTATAGTCACAAACTTTCTAAAATCACATGAAAAATGATACTCCGAGCATTACAAAACTATAATAACTTTAATATCTTCAAATAGAAGTCTGAGCCTATTAAAACGAAGGATAAGGAATCCTCCATTAATAGCCAAAAATAAAAGGGTTGATGAATAAAAGAAAAAGATCCAAACCTATAATACAATTTGCAATTTATGGTCAATCATTTTAAATTTATCAATCATGTATTTTCATTCATAAAAGTTTCACATAAACATATTTAAGGGAAGGGGTAGGGACGAAGATGGAGGGAGAGAAAGAGACTAGAAAGAGAGGACGAAAAACATATATATATATATAGCTAAATAATAATAGTAGTATTTTTTTTTTGTAGGTTTTTACACTTAATATACCATATAAGATGCTAAAACAAAAGGTCTTTTAATGAAATATATGCTAATTTAGCAATATGAGGATTTTATGGTAAGATCTTCTAGATTTGGCTACAGTTTACACTAATGTGAAAAGTTGTCTATATATGAAAGTTAATATGGAAAAAATATTTCTTGTGTATTTCATCAATAGGGTCATATATATATATATATATATATATATATATATATATATATATATATATATATATATATATATATATATATATTATAAACCTATTAGGAATTTAACTCCTAGTAGAACTCTATTTACAACTAATCCTCAACACTCCCCCTCAAGTTGGAGCATAAATGTTAATCATGTCCAACTTGTTACAAAAATAGTCAACCTGAGGTCCATTTAGAGCTTGTGTAAAGATATCTTCTAATTGTTCACTCATTTTAACATCTCCTGTAGAGATAACACCCTGTTGTATCTTTTCACGAATGAAATGACAATCAATCTCAATATGATTTGTTCGTTCATGGAATACCGAATTTGATGCAATGTG